>JAODAL010041187.1:0-36143 GCA_025379985.1 Phyllomedusa bahiana
TTATCACCCAACTTGGCAATTTTGCTAGGAATCTCAGGAGGAAAGTGGCCTTCCTTTTTTTGGTACCCCTAGAGCTCCCCCTGTCTACGTTAACCCAGCTACACGGCTCCTCCTGCTGATTCAATACTCCACCCTCAACATTTAGCCCATTAACTGTTTGCTCCAAGAGTAGCAAACCCTTCTCTTCATTGTCAATCACCCCAGTGTCACATTTTGCTCCTCTAGGTCTAAAATGCGAGCTACCAGAGTAGCAACATGCTCACATCTGCTACAGCGGTATTCACCCTGGACCTCTTGCTCCAGTAGTGCATACATATGGCAGATTGTGCACTGCTGGAAATTGCCAGTGAAGCTGCACATTATCCTGGTGCGACAGCAATGAAGAGACAAAAAAAAGTTAATGAGATTGAAGTATTAAATAAAAGAGGTTTTTTACTTACCAGTTTTTCACTCCTGTTTTTAACTCCGTTTTTTTAACTCAGCACTCTGTTCTCTTCAAGCACTCAGTTGATGTGGTTGGTGTTGCTGAAACATGACTGGACTACTCACATGAATGGGCTGTTAACCTTCAGGTTTTTACACTATTTAGGAAGGACAAGAAGGAGGAGTGTGTGTGTAAGGAGTGATATGAAAGAGTGTGAAAGAGGCAATAGCGTGTGAAGATGTGGAAACCTGTCAGGTCACATGGCCCAGGGGCAGCAGTGAGAAATCCTGTATTCAGCTGCAGGGACTTCCGGTTCCGGCGCTGGCATGAGGTGAGCACTCAGAGCTCTCCGTCAGTCTCCCGCCTCGACCCGTATAACAGCCGCCTCGGCGGCACAGACCGGCGCTCACTGCTCGGGACCCGCATCCCCTCCGGGCAGCCGACAAGCGGACGTCCTTCGCAGCAGTGAGAGAGACGCGTCCCCCCTGCCTGCCCGCACACCACGCGGTGACTTCAAGATGGCGTCCTGCCGCATGGCGCCTGCTGAGGAGCACGATACCAGCGGCACAGCCCAGGAAGCCCTAGACTCCCAGATGGCGATCTCCTCTACCCCCTAAGTGGGACCTGCTCCTATCATCTCTCCTAACACGCCTCTGGACTACAAGCAGCTGGCCCTGGAGGTTGCACGGCATATCGCCCCAGAATTACAGGCTGCCATTGAAGCAACTTTACAAGCATCCCTAAGCAAACTACAAAACGATATACAAGCTCAGGATGCAAAGCTGGAGAAGTTGGAGCATAAAATAATGCAGCTAGAATCCGAAAATGACACTTTACTCCACAAGCATTCTTCCTGCGGTAAGACGCACAATACCCTCTAAGACCGCATCGAGGACTCAGAAAATCGCTCCCGCAGGGGCAACCTGGGGTGGTAGGCCTCTCAGAACAGATACAGCAAGCCGACCTGCACCTTTGCCAAACTGCCTTGCCGCAGGCTGTGGGCATCAACCCCAACTGCAGAGTGGAGAGGGCGCATCGCATTGGCCCTGTTCCCCCCTCTAGCACTGGAAGGGGAGACCAGCTTAAAAGGAGGCCGCGTACTGTCATCATCAAATACCTCGACTACAACGTGTAAGGGTTTGGTGGATTCGCTGGACCACCGCAAGCGATGATAGTTAAGCCACGACAGGGAGCGGAGTCTAAGTAACCCCCGGTATTCACTAGAGCCCGCCGCAAAGCGGAATGGACTTGCTGCGGCGTGAGGCTACCAGGTCGCTACCCCTGAAGTGACCTGCTTGCGATGGCGGCCGGGGTACTGCGTAGTACAGAATCGGAATCCAAAGGCATAGTCGGGGACAGGCAGAAGGTTAGGGCAGGTGGCAGAGGTTCGTGGTCAGAGACGGGCAGACGGTCAGGGCAGGCAGCAAACAGGCAAGGTCAGGAAACGTAGCAGAACGGAATGGTACACGGGTAATCAGACAGGACTTTCCAATACTCTCAACTAGGCAACGCACACCAACAATCTGGCAGAGAGTGCTGGGGGCGTATTCCTCATATAGGACCAGCAGCCGGCAATTGACTAAATTACCGGCATACTGGCCCTTTAAATCCAGACCAGCCGTCGCGCGCGCGCTCTAGGCAGCGGGTACCTCGGGTGGCAGGGGGATGGTCGCGGGTAGCCGCGGCACCCATGCCGGACCCCATGACACAACGACAAGCAAGATATCCTCAAAGCCTACCGCAAACAGAAGACCCCTCCACTTCTTGCGGGTCAGAAGATACTAGTTTTTGAGGACTTCTCGATGGAAGTATCCAGGCATTGCCGAGCTTTCAGTAAACTCTGCTCTCTCCTATTGTCCAAGAAGATTCGATTTCAACTTCAATACCCAGCCACCCTCAAAGTGATGCTACCGGACGCTGCTCCGAGATTCTTCACTTCGCCGAGAGACATAGAAGAGGACCTCAGATTTCTTTTGAAGCCCAGAGCCTCTCCTTCCAGGTCGCCTTCTGATAGAGGGGATAGGCTGACTTCCTCCCCCCCAAACTTCCCCATCCTGGGATCAGAGGTCCCCAACTGCCCGTCTTCTTCCTGAAACCCTGCAGCGGTCCCCGACTTGAACTGCTGCGCCAGGATTCCCGGGGACACCGTGGACTTCCTAACATTTCTGGGGTCGTGAGTAAACGCTGCTGAGTTACAGCTAGAGACTTGATTGTGATTCTTTTTTCTGTTATCTAATGCAGAAAGCTGCACTGTTCTTTTTGAAGGTCTGCTTGCGCTGCAGACTTCTTGCTGTCACAGTTCTGTAGTGTCGGCTCCGACATCGCTCTCTTTTAGTTCAGAGGGAGGGGTTATTAGTTTCTCAGTTTTTAATGAAAGGAAGTCGAGCATTAACAGTCGCACGAGTTTATTTTTTTTTCTGGCAGGCTGACGAGCACCTTTACTTCCATTTTTGTTTCTCTTGTCAATTTTTACCTCTGCGTACGCCCTTTCCATGCCAGAAAAAAGCAAAGTCCTCTCACGCAATAGGAGAGTCTGAGTGAGATTGTCCCTGGCTCTCTGCGTAGTTTGTTATACTTTTACGTGTTAATCTATACAATATAACTTTAAGTTTAATAGTTCTATATAGTTAGAGCACTGTCTTTTTTGTTTGTTTAGAAATGTGTTGTCAGGAATCTCATGCTATACCTTGGAACTTATTAACTGTGTTTGCCCTTAAGCTTGCCCTCAGTTAAGATGGTGAATTGTGTCTAAGCTGGTTGCCATCTTGTTTCCTGTTCCTGGTTCCTATATAAACTCCTCAAGCCTTTAGTTCACTGCTTGAGTATTGTGCTTAGCTCCTGCTTTACACGCCTCTCGCCTTGGAACTTGCCATCCAGCCTTGTTCCTCCTTAAAGCAGTTAACCCTGCGCTAACCTATTGCCTGCTGTTGCTCCACCGTTTAACCTCTGCTCTTCGGACCAAGAAGCAACCATTACCTTCCTGGGATCTCGCTATCCACCTGCCTTCCTGTGTTTATTCCTGGCCCTGCCATTGGATTCCAGCAGTATACACCAGTATCGTGACAAGATATTCAAGCCATAAGATGGAGTCCACTGGGGCTGGGAGCCCGGAAGCTCGCTTCAAACAACTGCAAACTTCGGTGGCTAATATGCAGGCGTTGAAGATCAAGTGCGACGCTTATGAAGGTCAGAATGCCCACAATATCCAAATGTATGGACAAGCCATTCAAGAGCTACGTGGGACCGTGTAGACATTACGGATACTCCACCTGGAGAACCAAGCCTCTGGACCACCCACTTCGGTGCCTGTAGTGAGCCCTAAGTTGCCGCCTTTCAGATTCGGCGGAGACCGCGACAAATTCCGGGGATTCCTTAACCAATGTAGGTTATATTTTGATGCAAATCCAACGCAGCTCCCTACGGACAGGTCTAAGGTCCTATGCATTATTATGCTGTTAACACATAAAGCCATTGCCTGGGCCAGCCCCTTGATTGAGACCCAGGATCCCAGGCTGACCTGGAAGACTTCATCGACGCCATGAGTCAAATGTCGTCACGCTACAGCTGAAGCGACTATACTAGCATTGCGCCAGGGCAAACGCTCCGTGGCTGAGTATGTTATGGAATTCAAGAGGTGGGCAATCGACACCAACTGGAATGACGCAGCGAAGATGTCTTTTTTTAAGAAAGGACTATGCAGCGCATTAAAAGATGAACTTGCCCGTGCTGAGGCTCCCTTAGGTTTGGATGCTTTTATTAACCATTGCATTCGAATTGATACCTGACTATCAGAACGACGACAAGAGAAATGGGCTACTTTGAATTATGACACCAAGCAGGCCCCACCTGTTCCTGTCTCCTTTCCCAAGGAACCCCAGGGAAAAATTTGCAGAGATTCGGGAAGCGAACCTATGCAAGTCGACTCCATATTAAAATGTGAAAGCGTAGATAGAAGACAGCAGCAGCTCCGGAAAAGTCTATGCTTTTACTGTGGAAAGTCTAACCACTTCCTCATCAATTGCCCTAGCCGTCCACGGAGGTTGGTGGCAGCCATCATGGATCCTGACTCCTCAGATGGAGAATCAATTGCCTCAGAGACTGAGTTATCTGAAAGAGCAGTTGTCCAGTCAATTTCAATAGTGGCGCCTCATATTAAAAAAGAGAATAAGGACTCTCATTGCTTCCTTCCCATTAAATTTCTGGCTAACTCTCAGTGGGTATCCACCTCGGCTATGGTGGACTCTGGGGCAAGTGGCAACTTCATGGATTTATCCTTTGCTCAAAAGCATGGGGTTAAATTCCAGAAAAAACTCTCACCCGTGGTAATGGAGACTGTAGATGGGTCTCCACTGAGCTCAGGGCCAGTGGACCAAGAGACAGTACCACTTGAAATCATTATGGCACCCCGCACCATGAAGTCCTGTCATTCCTGTTGATCTCTTCGCCGACAACTTTCCTGTCATCTAGGCCTACCTTGGTTGCAATTGCAGAACGGGTTATAACTGGGAAACCAGGAGATAAGCTTCCCAGCAGAGGATGTTCTTCCAACAGCTCAGTCTGAACTAAGCCCTGAAGATCCAGTTCAAGACAATAAAATAATGGAGCTACCCTCTGAATATAAGGAATATGCAGATGTTTGCAGCAAACAGAATGCTGACAAGCTTCCCCCACACCGACCTTACGATTGCCCCATAGACTTGCTTCCTGGTGCATCCATACCCTTTGGTAACATCTACCCTCTGGCAGGTCCTGAATTAAAAGCCCTCAAGGACTATAGAGAGTAAAACCTGGCTAAGGGGTTCATCTGTCCTTCTTCTTACCAGCAGGGGCTTCCTATATTTTTTGTCAAAAAGAAAGATGGTTCCTTAAGACCTTGCATTGATTACAGAGAACTTAATAAAATCACAATAAAAAAACGTTATCCTCTACCACTGATCCCTGAACTTCTGGAGAGAGTGCGACATGCAAAGATTTTTTCCAAATTAGATCTACGAGGCGCCTACAACCTGGTCCGTATCAGATCTGGAGATGAATGGAAGACTGCCTTTAGGTCACGTTACAGACACTTTGAATATTGTGTCATGCCTTTTGGCCTTTGTAATGCCCCCGCCACCCTCCAACATCTCATCAACGACATCTTCAGAGATCTTCTGATCTTAGTCTTTTTGGATGATTCCTCATTTCCCTTTCATGAAGAACACAGCATTGAATTGTTTGAACTTGAGAGAGAATCCTTTTACATCAAATTTTGGAAAACTGTGATTCATCAGACAAGATCAATCCTTTGGCTTGTAATTTACCTCATGGTCTACATGGATCTAAGATCAAAGCAATAATGGACTGGCCCACCCCCAGAAACATAAAAGATGTTCAACGTTTTATAGATTTTGCCAAATTCTATAGACGCTTCATCAAGAACTTCTCTGAAATAATTTCTCCTATTACACAGTTGACTAAGAAGAAAAATGCCTTTGTTTGGTCTCCTCAAGCACAAGAATCATTCTCTCTTCTAAAGGCCAAATTCACTACAGCCCCTGTATTAATTCATCCTGACCCAGAACTCGCCTTCATTGTGGAAGTGGACGCTTCAGACTGTGCTGTAGGGGCTATACTATCTCAGAGAATAGGAGACAAGTGTTTATTGCATCCTTGTGCGTTTTACTCCCGACGTTTATCATCTGCTGAGAGGAATTATGATGTGGGGAATAAAGAACTGTTAGCTATTGCAGCCTTTAAGGAATGGAGACATCATCTTCAAGGAGCCTCACAACAAATAATAGTTCTAACTGACCACCGTAATCTGGAATTCGTTAGATCTGCCAAGTGTCTATCTCCTAGTCAAGCTCGTTGGAGTATTTTCCTCAACCAATTCAACTTTATAATTTCATACAGGCCCGGATCTCGTAATGGCAAAGCAGATGCTTTATCAAGAATGTTCTCCAGTGATTCCACACCTGCAATTCCACCTAAGACCATTGTTCCGGAGTCTAATGTTGTGGGAGTAATGCATAATAAGGACTTGCTCAAAGAGAGAAGAGAGGCCTATGACACCGACTCCCTACTCTCCCATCCACCAGATGATGTACAGTTAGTGCTTAAAAACAATATGTGGACCCTTGGGCAGCAGTTATACATACCTGAAACAGTAAGACTGAAGATTCTGACTCTAGCCCATGATTCCAAGATTGCAGGTCACAAAGGAGTGCAGAAGACGCAGGAATTTTTATCCCGATTCTTTTGGTGGCCCAATTATCTACAGGATGTAAAGAAATATGTAACATCATGTGACATCTGTGCTAGATGCAAGACTCCCCGTTCTTCACTCTCAGGTTTGTTACAGGCTTTGCCGGTCCCCTCTCGCCCCTGGGGTTCTATTTCCATGGACTTCATCATAGATCTACCTACCTCTAAAGGGAAAAATATGATTCTCGTGGTAGTTGACCGACTCACCAAAGCTGCACATTTCATTCCATGTACCGGCCTACCCTCTGAAAAAGAGACAGCGCATCTCATAATTCAGAATGTATTTCGTCTTCATGGAGTCCCTGATGAAGTTATCTCAGATCGTGGGGTGCAGTTTACATCCAAATTTTGGCGGAGTTTTTGTTCAGCACTGGATATTGATATTAATCTGTCAACCTCCTTTCACCCACAGACTGAACGCACAAATCAGACCCTGGAACAGTACCTGCGAAGTTATATTTGCCATTTACAAGATGATTGGGTTGATCTGCTTCCTGTGGCTGAATTTTCATACAATAATTCCCAAAATGCCTCCACCAAACAGACTGGCTCTGGCTACATAAAGGGGGGCCCTCGCTACTAAAGGGGGCCCTGGATACATAAAGGGGGCACTGACTAACTAGGGGGGCCCTGACTTCCTAAAGGGGGCCCCTGACTACCTAAAGGGGGGCCCTGACTACCTAAAGGGGGGCCATGACTAACTAAGGGGGCCCTGACTACCTAAAGGGTGGCCCTGACTAACTAAGGGGGCCCTGACTACCTACACACTAGCTAAAGGGGGCCCTGACTACCTACACACTAGCTAAAGGGGGCCCTGACTACCTACACACTAGCTAAAGGGTGGCCCTAACTTCCTGCACACTAGCTAAAGGGGAGGGGGCTGACTTACTGCACACTAGCTAAACACCTACCTAGAGCCTAACTAACTGGGGTCCACCAACCTAACTGTAGACAATCTACTTGCCTAACTGGGGCCTGTTTATCTACCTGGGGGCTGTTTACCTACCCACCTGTGGCTAGGTACCTATACTATACCTATACTACCTAAAAGAGACCCTTAACTGCCTGTATACTACCTAAAGGAGGCCTTAACTGCCTGTATACTACCTAAAGGAGACCCCTAACTGCCTGTATACTATCTAAAGGAGGCCTTAACTCATACATGCCAACTCTCCCGCTTTTGGCGGGGGGGGGGGGGGGTCCCGCTAATGGGGGTCCCCCCTCCGCCCTCCTGGCAGAGTTGGCATTCCTCCTGCCGCGGCACCAGAGTAGCGCTGGTGCGCTACTCTGGCGCCGCCGGGCCGCTGCTACAGGCGGGTGAAGCGGCCGAAGCGGCCACTCACCCGCACGGCGAGTCTTACTGTGCAGGGAGGAGGCAGGAGGGATCGTTCCCCTCCTCCCTGCTCCCCCTGCATGTACAGTGCCGGTGTGCGCTCTACATACAGGTCAGCGGCGCAGGGGAAGTGACGCGCGGCTGCACTCACTCCCCCTGCGACGCTGAGGAGATCAGCCGGAGCTGGCCGTGCTGCACTGAGCTTGGTGAGGTAAGTGGCTTTTATTATTTTATTTGTATTAGCTATAGGGGGGCAACCACCTGGCTAATGAAGGGGGCAACTACCTGGCTAATGAAGGGGGCTACCTGGCTACAAAGGAGGCAACTACCTGGCTAATGAAGGGGGCAACTACCTGGCTAATGAAGGGGGCAACTACCTGGCTAATGAAGGGGGCAACTACCTGGCTAATGAAGGGGGCTACCTGGCTACAAAGGGGGCAACTACCTGGCTACAAAGGGGGCAACTACCTGGCTACAAAGGGGGCAACTACCTGGCTAATGAAGGGGGCAACTACCTGGCTAATAAAAGGGGCAACTACCTGGCTAATGAAGGGGGCAACTACCTGGCTAATGAAGGGGGCAACTACTTGGCTAATGAAGGGGGCACTACCTGGCTAATGAAGGGGGGAAACTACCTGGCTACAACAGGGGGGCATCTACCTGGCTAACAAAGGGGGCAACTACCTGCCTGTAAACGGCACTACCTGGTTATGGGGGGCTACTACCTGGCTATAAGGGCATCTACCTAGCTTTCTTCCAAAGCCATTATGCAGTTAGACGGAGTGGGTGTGGCTTATTGAAGGGGCGTGGCACGCAAAAAAGATGGGCGCGCCGCCCTCTTCAATCTCCTGCTTTTTCATTTTCAAAAGTTGGCAACTATGCCTTAACTGCCTGTATACTACCTAAAGGAGACCCCTAACTGCCTGTATACTATCTAAAGGAGGCCTTAACTGCCTGTATACTACCTAAAGGAGACCCCTGTCTCCTAACTGCCTGTATACTAACTGCCTGTATACTACTTCAAGGGAAGCCCTAACTGCCTGTATACTACATAAAGGGGGTCCCTAACTGCTTGAAGCCTATATAAAGGGGCCTGCGCCTACTGCCCGTCTGTTCAGTTGGACGCTCCAGTCGCGATCTCCTAGAAGAGAGAGGGGACGCCATCGCTATGCTTTTGCAATACTGAAGTATGTTTCCATATATTTGGACAGTCGGATCGTATCGTGTTACACTACAAAGCGCAAGTAACTTGTTGTACTACGTTTTAGCTTTCGCTACTTTGTCTCTTAATAAATTGTTTATATTCCTAAAAAGTAACTACCCAGTATATGCATGTGGTTTAATATAGAAGGAGCTGCAGATCTCCTCACTGGGTTACCAACGATACCGGCATAAACCTTATAGCTACCAGTACACAATATTGGTGTTGTAGGTTATACCTGAGCTGGTGTCTGACCTCTATGTGGTCTCTATATGGCGGTGTTGTAGGTGCGGGTATAGTGCCAGCATACATGTGTCCCTGATTGTAAAAGTGAGGGAACACCTGACCCTGTGATAAGAGTTACACTTTTACCATCTTGCTGGTGTTTATTTTAGAAGGTGATGAGGTGAGAGACGAAGGGAAACGTGGAGGGGGTATTGTATGTGGGTGGAGGGGGATATTGTATGTGGGCTGGAGGGGGTATTGTATGTGGGTGGAGGGGGATATGAATGGAGCTACTTAGCCATGTGTCTATGATATGTTAGACTGACAAATGTGTGACTTCTTTGGTTTTGTGTGCTACCCAATAGAGATCTGTTTTGCACACTGTATTATGTGGTAAAATGGGCGCATTTACGTCCGAGAGGCCGGTAATATTTTCATGTACAGTAGGATGGGCCCCCCAGATCAATTCCCCTGTGGGCCCCAGACTCCCCAGTCCGACACTGGTTATGTCCATCTGAGATCAGAGCCAAGTACTCACTTCCGCCCGCCCATGTGTTCCCCGCGATGCAGGTCTTCTCCTTTTGTAGATGAAAGCTCAGGGATCTTTCTAAAATATGCGCCCCTAACGGCCTTGATTCCCTAATGAGATGTCATAGTGCGTCCTTCACTCTTTCTTGCATTTATAGTATAATGAGAATCTGGGAATGGAATAGGAAAGGCCAGTTGCCCTTTGCGAAGTGGGGCCGCATGCTGGGGGACCCTGAACTCCCGGATAAAATCCTGATGGGCCTAATTAAGATCCGCAAGGAAGTGATTAGTGAATATTGGAAAGAAACTTACTTCAAAATTATACATAATGCTTATTATGGATTCAACTTTCCTCCATCGTAACTTCCCAGACAGGCGCCATTCCTGCCATGTCCCTGCTACGACCATGTGGCATGCTATATGGCAATGTCCCGATGTCCAGCAGTTTTGGGATAACTTCATTGACTATGTGGGACGCCACTGGCATGTCACGCTAACCAAGAACTTTGACTTTCTGGTCTTCCACTACACCAGACCCCCCAACGAGGCGGATCCTCCTGGCGCACCGCCACGAACTGCACACTGTGTCCCTAGTATTGTCCACATTGCCACCCTAGTGGCCAAACATTGTCTCTTACTCTACTGGCTAAAACCACAAACACCGCCCCTGTCCCTGTTGGTTGAAACAGTACTTGATAGCGGACAAATTGGAGACACAGCGGCATAAAGAGCTACGTACTGAAAAGTTCTTCAAGAAATGGAAACCATTTATTCTCTCACACTTCTCTGCAGACGAGATAGCCCAACTGATGGCTTCCTTCCGGTACACGGGCTGGTATGCAAGAGAAGGTCTATTAGGTACCCTGGGAGTACTTGAACAAAGATGATATTATTTCTCCTCCCCCCCTCCCTCCTTTTTAGACATTCCACAACACCCTCTATGGTGCATAACCCTCTTTTTCTTCTTCTTTTAGCAGTGCGGGGTCGCTCAGACTCACTTTTCAAATGTTTGATAAGTCTATTTAGATTTTCCTTTTTTTCCCCTTTATTTAACCATTCAATTTATTTCATTTAATTATTGAATTATCTAGTTTCTGTTATTTATTTAAATGCTATGACAGTTTACCTTGGTGGAGCTCTACCCCCGCCCGCTTCCCCATTGTGTCAATGGTGAAGCACCGGCTAGGCTCTCATGACGAACGTTAGTCTTAACTTTCGGTTTTGAACATTAAGAGCGATGTTAAAATTGTGTAGAGGTTACAATTGTATAGATTTTATAGGAAGTCTGCTTTCTTTGTCCTTCCCCTTGGTAAGAACTGTCTCTTCCTTTTGATGTAATATCACTTTCGTTGAAATGTTTTAACTTCATGCTGTTCTAAACTTTTGTCTTATATAAGGCTGTTAAAACAAAATAAATTGTGTTATTAAAAAAAAAAGATGTAGAAACCTTGTGGGTTAGCGTAACGCAAAAATATTATGGTGTAATCTATTAACCCCCTCCCCCCACCATCCCTCAGGAGATGGAAGTTCAGATACATAAACAAATGATGGTAATGGGTGACTTAAATTACCCAGATATTGACTGGGGTCACAGTTCTGCTCTAGCTGCAAAGGAGATGAGATTTCCTCAGTCTGTTGCAGGACAATTTTATTGGCCAGTTTGTGGAAGATTCCACAAAAATAACGCTCTGTTGGATCTAATTTCTAACAAAACAGAACTTGTTGGAGCAGTCACTGTTTTGAAAAACTTGGTGACTTCGACCACAGTATAATTACTTTTAACCTAAACTGGGAAAAAAACAAGCAAAGACCAGAAGAGCAAAAACATTTAATTTGAACAAAGGACATAATAAAGGACCCTTATTGAGGGCTGCACTTCTGGACAGAGACTGGGAGCAACTGTTATCAAATAATGATGTAGAAGCTAAATAGGAGAGCTTTACATATATTTTGAAGAATCATATTGTAAAATTTATTCATATAGGTAACAAGTAAAGGTGGTTAAAGGGGTTTTATCGTTTCATCATTTGGCAGCCGTTTATACTGGTTCCTAAGGAGAGCATATGAAATGGAGGGGCGTGTTTCTCCTCCCAGCAGGGAGTGTCTTCCCCCTGCAGACACGCCCCAAACTGTGCACGTGAGAATTCATTCTGTGTGAGCAGGGGAGAGGGGAGAGATTCTCAGCTGTCGGAGACTAAGGAATCATTGGCAGTGAAAAGCTAAGCGTAACTTGATATTGTATATCTACATTTCTCGCGCTCGCTACATACTTTGTAATTAGAATGGGTAGTTGACATTAAGGACTCTGGGAAAGATGGGTGATTTTTTTTCTCTTTCTCACAATAACCTTTGATAAAATCCGAAGATTTTTACACCTCTATCTATTTCAGAACAAAAAAATACACTTTATCTTATTTGTGTTTACTGTGGACTGGCAACAATATCTCTCTCTCTGGCTGCAGACCCTAAATTGCTGTCAGTGACAGCGCCAACCACGCATGAAATACGTCGCTACAACTACCACTGATTGCTGTCAGCAGCGCCAACCCCCGCATGTATATTTCTCTACAACTACCACTGATGGCTGTCAGTGAGCTGCGCCAACCTCCGCACGCGAACACATATATTCATTCTCTCTCTTTCTCTCTCACTGATTCATGCGCCGTCGATCACCGCACCTCCTCACTCAGCTGATCGTTGCACCTCCTCACTCCGCTACACAATATTCCGCCCTCCTATACCTCCCGCAATCTGTTTCCTAACACCTTACACTAGAGATGAACCCACAGGCAGTCGGCAGCACGGACCATGGGCAGGAATGCGCACTCCCTTCTATACGACCGTTGGCTGGGCACAATGTTAATTTAGGACATACAACAGCCAATAACATTCAAGGAGGCAGAATCCGACCGGTACGATAAGGGACACTGTGAAAACAACACAGCTTTGCAATGACATCCAATCCCCTTATTCTGAAGACCATTTAATGTAATAAGAAAACCCTTTTAAATCTAACATGGCTACTACCTTCTGTTAAAAGGGCAATAAATAATAAAAAGGACACTGAGAAAATGTCAGAGGGGTCAACATTAGTCATTGGAAATCTGTAAAATAAAAAAAGTGATAAAATCGGCTAAAATACAAAATGAAATACAAGGTGGCCAAGGACAGCAAAACAACCCCCCCCCCAAATTCTTTACACCTATAAGTAGGGATGAGCAATTATAATCGACGAAGTTGAAATCGGCACAGTTTTTAGGTTGATCGGAAATTTCCGATCACGCAATATTTTAGGTGAGAATCTTTTGCATAATCTATTAATATCGCGCCATTTTCGCCGCTTCCCTGTCATTTTTAGCGGCCAGCAAATCAGCTTAGAGCATAGAGCAGGATGGGGTTGGGTGTGCGACGTCATGACTGTGATGTGTATGGTTGTCATTGGCTGGAAAAATCACATGACCTCGTTTTGCATAGAACGGCATTTCCTGTTTCATCATCATTTGTTGGTGTTTTGGTGTTTACAGTGTCTCTCACTAGCAGCAGACGTATGCTAGTCTCTCTCAATACAGCTCAGCACAGCACAGAGACACCAGTTTTCTCTTTATTCATACAGACAACTAATGCCTTTTTACTGTGAACATTAGAACATAGGTAGATTTAGATGAAATTTTCAGCTCTTAGTTAGTTAGACAGAGACCTTTTAAGAAGCACAGCGCTGTACCGAGCCTCGGTGAACACAGGCAGGCAGGCAGGCAGGCTTTTGAAAGGAAGGTGTATATTGTGCTAGCCCAGGACTCTGCTTTAAACTGCAATTGAAATGGCTATTTTTATTTTTACGCAGTTTTGGCAAGCATACTCGCGCCTGATTGAAATTGTACCTTTTATTTTGTGCAGCCCAGTTTTTTGTTTAAAGACCCACCTTGTACTTATATTAGGATACAGAAATTTTCTTAGTAACAGCAGGTGTAGTTCATTTGGTGCAAAACCCACCGTTATTATCCGTATAACTTTTAAATAGGTGTTTTTTCACTTTGGCCGCAGCCCAGTTTTTGTTTCAAAGACCCACTTGTACTTCTATTAGGAACAGAAATTTTCCTAGTACCTTCGAGGTGTATTTCATAGGTGCAAAACCCACCTGTTTCTAATCCTATAACTTTTAAATAGAGTTATTTCACTTGGGGCGCAGCCCAGTTTAGTACTTATATACTGAAACTGTCAGGGCTAGGCTGCACTCAGGCTGCAGGATCAATAGTCTGGCAGCCCAAAAAAGCTGATTTCAACCCCACCCTGATACAGATGCTGCTGCAGTTTGTGGTGCCAGATGCCCACTCCACTCCGGACAGGGGCGTGTCTGCACCAGCCAATGGAGGAACCCGGGAGGCCGCTCCAATCAGCTACAGGGGCGGAGTCCGGAAACACTTTCAACCCCTGCTACTGAGTGCTGCGACTGTGAAATTTCTGCTTCTTGCTTTCCTGTGATTTGTATTGTGCTGTTTTACTTGTGTACCTGACCTCGGCTGTTTACTTATCTCCGGCCTGTCTTTCTGATTTTACCTCAATCCGTTTGGCTTTTTACACCGCTTTGTTTACGTTTTATCCCTCTGGTTCAGATTTAGTGTGCTTTTGGCGTTCCCGTTTTTTTTTTGACCCGGACTGTCTGACTATTCTTCCGTCCCGACGGCCCCCCCGCACTCTAGCAGCGCAGGACCGTCGCCCAGTTGCGTCTGCCACCTAGGGCAGCACGTCAAGTAGGCAGGACAGTGGGCGGGGTTCAATTCAGGCTCACTGTACCTCCTTGACGTGACAATACAGAATTTTTCTAGTAACTGCAGGTGTATTTCATTTGTGCAAAGAACCACTTTATTATCTGTTAACTTTTTTTATTTTAATAATAGGTGTTTTTCACTTTGGCGCAGCACAGTTTTTGTTCAAAGACCCACTTAGTTACTTATAGTAGGATACAGCAAATTTCTAGTAACGGCAGGTGTATTTCAAATAGGTTCAAAACCACCTTGTCTTATCCATATAACTTCTAAATAGTGTATTTTCACTTTGGCACAGCACAGTTTTTGTTCAAAGACCCACCTTGTACTTATATGTAGATACAGAAATTTATAGTAACTGCAGGTGAATTTCATTGGTTCAAAACCCACCTTTTATTATCCGTATAACTTTGATTAAATAGGTGTTTTTCCGCTTTGGCGCAGCCCACTTTTAGATCAAGACCCACCTTGTACTTATATTAGGATACAGAAATTTGTAGTACCTATTGGAGATTTCATAGAGTGCAAAAACCCCGTTTGTTTAATCCGTATTAACTTTAAATATGCTGTATTGCACGTGGTGCGGCCCTAGTTTTTTACAGCCACGTGTACGACAATTTTGAGTAGAAAAAAATTTTCTATATCTGTTCTGTTTGTCATAGCTGCAAAAAACGCAATTTCTCAACCGTGTATCTTCTGAATATTTTTATTGCGCTCGGTGAATCTCATTTGCGCAGAATAGCTCACTTGAATGATAGTTTGTTGAAAACTATCAAATCCTAGTCTACTGGGCAGTAGTAAATCCCAGGACTGAAGAAGAACACTGTTGATTTTGTCCTTACAGTTTGCTTCCACCAGACCGCATTTCAACAGTTATTCGCTAGAAGCAATTCAGTTTCTGATCCTAGTTGGCTGTAGGAAATTAGAGGATATTTAAGAATAGCTGTTATTTGCCGTCTTTCAATAAGAGACAGTCAAAAAAATCTTCCATACCTTCTTAAATTTTTATCTTTCTGAACATGGAGCGAAATGCAGGGGTAAGCGAGCAAAGAGGGGCGTAGCACATGGAGGTAGAGGTACGAGAGAAGGTGCTCCTTCCAGTGCTGGCGACAACACACAAGTCAGCGGATCGTCGGTTGCAGGACAGCCAGGCCTTTCATCGCTGGGTCAGGGCCCTGTGAATCTCAGTAACAAACCAGCGTCGCCAATCTGTTTTTCTTCAGTGGATTAATGCAAACCTGCATCCAGCAGTCTTAGACCTCCTCATCCCAGTCACGGCCACACATGCGTCATCAGCATCGTCAGCATCCGTCCCAACATGAAGCGAGGCACCCAAATGTCCAACTCGTGTACCCCACCACTGTGGAAAATCCATTTTCTCAAGACCTCTTTGATGACAACATGTGGTTGGGGTCAGAAGGCATTTCAAAAGACCAAGAGGCCAAAGAGGATGATTTTGTCTGCTCTGACGCACAATCGCTGATGCCATTAGAGGAGGTGAAGGAAGCCGATGGGGTAGTGTCAGTACGGGTCCCGCCTCAAAAAGGGAGAGGGCGGTCACCCAAGTCCTCTGAGATTATTCCGCCAGCCACGATCAGCGGAAACACCACTCCTCGCTTATCGCCGTCGAAAAGGTCCAGGGCCTCTCAAGCCTGGGCCTTTTTTTGAGCAAGCCTCTGATTCACCCAGCGATGTCATATGCCGCCTTTGCAGTAAACGCATCAGTAGAGGGAAGAATCTTAGGTGTTTAATCACTACCAACATGTCTAGTCACATGCAGCGAATGCATGAGTTTAAATGGAGGGAACACTTGGCCAAAAAAGGCCACACCGATGCCGGGCTTTCACCCACTGTCACACCCTCTGTCTCCACCTCCTCCTCCTCCGCCACCACCAAGCATTCCTCAGCTGCCCATGTCTCTCAGAGTCATGATCAGGGATCAGCCTCCGCTTCAGCCTCCACCGTCGCCCGAGTACCACCAGCACCACCAGAGACCCATCCTACCCCTTCTCCTTCCACCAGTTTGACAACCTGCACGGTGTACAGCGGCCAGTCTAGCAGCCAGCCGTCTGTCTACCAGGTTTGGGAGCAGAAGAAACACTTTAACCCAAACCATCCCAAAGCCAAAAGCCTGAATGTCGGCATTACCAGGCTTTTGGCCTTGGAAATGTTGCCTTTCCGTCTGGTGGACACAGATGGGTTCTGCCACGTCTGCATCTGTGTCCGGCAAAGTCCATCTGACCACCGACACATGGACTAGTAAGCATGGCCAAGGCCGCTATATCTCTGTGACAGCTCACTGGGTGAGCTGGGTGGATGTCTCTTGTGGGTAACAGTGGCGCTCAGGCTCGGTGCACGCTCTTCAAAACCGCAGGAATGGTGCAGGGTTCTTCCCCCAAGGTCCTCTGGTGGCATCACGTGCCCAGAGAAACCAGGCTGTGTTGAAATTAATCGGTCTTGGAGACCGTCAACACAGGTCAGGAGCTGTGGAGATCTTTGAAATGAGCCCCGAGCCTGGCTGGGTGACAAGAACTTGTGCCAGGCAAGGGGTGTGCATAACTGCAAAATTTGCTGGCCCCCCTTAAGATCGGTGGCTGGAGCACCCCCTTGCCTGGCAACGTCATGAAACTCGTCTCCAAAATTTCTAAAGCACTACCCGAGGCTCCCTGCCGGGGAAAAGGTCGAGGTTGGCTCACATTTCCCCCCCCTTCGCACCCTGTTCGTCCCCCCGGCGCTTGCAGGTCCCGCTCGGCCCTCCCTCAAAAGTCTCATTGTTGAGTGGCAACACGCTGGAATTCCCCCCTCCACTGCTCCAGCGATTGTGGCAGCACCAAGCCATTACGCAGTACGAAGTGACACATGGCCCGACAAGAGCGGTACGGACCTCGGGGTGTTTTAACCACCCGAGAGTGGGGCGGTGAAAGAGCTCTGCCCATCCTTTCCAGTTTTGAAGAAGCCACCAAAAAGGTCATGCGGAAAATGCCCTTTCAGCATGGCTTGTGGTGATTTAGTTGTTGGGAAGATATTGGACACTCTAAAACATAGGGCCCACCAGGACGGGGGGGGGGAGGACACATATGGGACACGGAGCCTTTCTCTTCATCGAATACAGAAGGCCCCCACAGTTTTTCCAATTTTACGGTCTTCATTAGGCAGTGGTTTTGGGGTCCCGGGGTAGTGCAAGGCGGGCCCCCAAATCTCAGGTGCATCAATAGGCAAGTCAGGGGTGTGTTGAAGCTGTGGGGGAGAAGCGGGGGGGATGAGGTATTCCGGACACCGCTTTTCCCCATGTCCTGTCTTGGAAAGAATTGGACGTATTTGAGGCAAGGAGGGAAAATCATTTGCTATGCCCCCCGACCCCCGAGGCTTGGGGAAAACAAGACCCATCTCTCCTTAAAGTGTTTGGATGCTCCTTTCCCCAACAGATCCTCGCTTAAGGCATCAAAATGAACAATTATGGGTGGCCACCCTTCTCGATACCCGGGGAAAAGCAAAATCAGCACTTTCCTTCCACCCACCCAAAAGAAAAGTAAAATGCAAGGAATGGAGACCCCTTGATTGTAAATGGAGAAGTTGCTTTAAAGTTCTTCAAATGTACAGTGGAAATCGCGCAAGTAACAGTAGAGTGCCAAGTTAGCTGCGGGAGCGCAGGCATTGTGGTGGAAGCCAATGGGTGAACCCCTGGGCAATTTTTTATTTACCACCCCATGCATGAAATGCGGGCACCATACGCACACAGAGACCGGTTAAAGATCATGGTCCACGTATTGGTCTCAACCCGATGGTTTTGGTATGTTCCGGGACCCAATCGACTTCGGGGTATCCAAAATGGATAAAAGGGCCCGAGCTCGCTCCCCATGCCATAGAGGTTTGCCCTGAGCAGTGTTCATATTGAGGGGGACTTCAGCCGCTGGAAGAGTCTTTTCAGACAAAGATCCGGTTTTCACAGATAATGTTGTTTTGGGATTTTCATCAAGATGAATCAGGCATGGATCTCTGTGTTTTTGTGGCCCCAATGCCCCCCAGGTCGCGATTGTTGCCCTCTACTTCACTTTCTCTTTAAAAGAAATGGTCCTCTTGAAAAAAAATTTTTTTAAAAAGATCATTTCTTACGAATTTTTATTTTTCAGTTCCCCAAAAAGGTCATTTTGTGGTTTGCGGTGGGGAGATATAAAAGACAACCCAATTTTACAAGGTTTTTAAAAAAAAAATTATTCCCTTTACTCACTTCATCTTTCAATTTTTTTCACTGCAAGGTTTTTGGGGGCATGGGTGCGTGAGATGCAGCTATAAAAAGGCCTTTGGAACAGAAAATTTGGGTTCTAAGGGGCATTTCTCCCCCGGGAAAACCAGTCATAAGGTCCTATTTAAAAAATTTGTTTTTTAACAGACATTTGTTCTTGCAATTGCAAGACTGGCAAAGGGTCATGTTTAGAATTTTTTTGGGCATGTTCTTGACTACAGCTATACTACGGTCCCATTTAAAAAATTTGTTTTCAACAGACATTTGTTTTCACAATTGTCAAGATGGCCCCCCAAAGGGGATGTTTTGAATTTTGGGGGATGTTGCTGTGACTACAGTATACACAGGTCCTATTTTAAAAAAAGTGTTTTTTAACAGACATTTGTTCTTACAATTGTCAAGAGGCCAAAGGGGCTGTTTTGATTTTTGGGGCTGTTCTGGAATAAGCTTATAAGGTCCTATTGTAAAAAAATGTTTTTCTAAAAGCATTTGTTCTTCCAATTATCAAGACGGGGGCCAAAGGGTCTTGTTTGAATTTTTTGGGGGCCCATGTTCCCCTGTGCCCCATACAGCTTATACTCCCAGGTCCTATTGTAAAAAAGGGTTTTTAAAAAACCAGAAATTTGTTTTCAAAAATTTGCCCAAGAGTGGCTGAAGGGTCATGTTTTAAAGGGTGCGGGTAAAAAACGGGGAATGGTTTAGAACATTTTTTAATGGACACATATTGAAAAATTGACTTGTTTTTGCAAGATCTTTAAAAACATAGCTACCCAATCCCTGTATGAGACAACCCAAATTTAATACAATAAAAAAAAATAGAAACAAAGACATGGGGGGAAATTCCACCCCTATTTTAAAAATGTGGTTTTTAGAAAAAAAATACTAAAAAACTTCCCAATGTACAAAAAAAGGGGGGTACAAATATTCCCCCAAAAATTTGGCCCCCAAGGGGAGGTACTGGAAGATTTGGGCCAGATTAGGTTTTTTAGGGGAAACATGGTTTTGGGAAAAAAAGGACAGGGGAACAAAGAACAGAGACTTTTTCCCCTCCACACTTTTGATTTAAAAATGAGAAAAAAAATTTGCCAAAAAAAAAAAAAAGGGCCCCTGGGTGGAACGGGAGCATAAACCCAACACCCCCTTTTCCCAAAAGTGAACCCTCAATTGTTCCCCAAATCTTTCGGAGGGGCAACCACTACCCGGGTTCCCTTGGGACTATTGTACTGAGGAGGGCGGAGGTTTTACCTAACATTTTCCCGCTACAGCACAAACTGTTTTCGTTTTTTGTGTCAAATGTCTTTTTTGCCCGGTGTTAATGGATGACGGCCCCCAAACCCTTTCCCCTCTCCCCGCCCCACGTAAATCCGGCCCCCCGGGCAAGCTAAACCCCTGCGTGTTTAATAGATACAGAACGCAAAAGCCTGGGTTTCTCACCGCACCAACTGAAACCCCGGGCCCCTGGCAGCTAAACCCTTTCCGTGTTAAACAGATAACGGGAGGCCCAAGTACTGGCTCTCACCATTGGGGCCAATCAGGAGATTTTAAAATTTCTCTAAAAAATAAGTTTTGGAAAAAGGTGATTTCTGTGGGGAAAAAAAAAGGGCTCCGGGGTTTGGAAAACAAATTGCAAAAATTTGAGGTTTAAAAAATTTTTTGGTGGGGGTCACTAGGGGGTTTCGCTCATTTATCTCCAGGGGGTTTTGGCCCTAATCAAGGGAAGAAGGATTTGGGGGGGAAATATGAAACCAATAAATTTAAATTGGGCCCTGAATCACTCCCAGAAGTCAGGGGGGCAATTTTTTCTAAAACTAAGAGGGGTTTTGGGGGGATGATTAGGACATTTTTATTACTCTATAGGGTGTGCGAACAAATTTAAAAAAATCTACACAGGGTAAAAAAATCCCTTTTAAATGCAAGGAGGGGTTATGTTGTATGTTATCACACGTAAAAAAAAAAAGAAAAAATTAAATAATTAAAACTATAAAAAAAATTTTTCCCTAAAAAAATTTCTGTAAACAAATGTCAGTTCCCCAAAAAAAAATATTTTAAATGACGCCCACTGTAAAAAATTTAGCAAAATCCTTTTGGGAAAAAAAAAACCCTTATTATTTGGTGTGAAAAAACCATTTTTTGTATGTATTGCATGGTGAGCCTTTGTAAAGGGGATATTATCATTTTTGATAAAGATTAAGGTGTTTAAAAAAAAAATAACTGTGAGAGGAAGGAAACAGCTCAGATTTTTTTTTACTGAAATTTTGGGACTGAAATTCAGACAGGGTCTAATTTTGTGTGAGAAGTTTATACTTGTTCTCTTCAAGAAAAATTTCCCTTTTGGGTGTTCAACCCCTGGATAAAGATCGGGATAATCTGCTGCAAAAGGGTTAGGGGCCCAGAAATCCTTTTATCCCAGACCAAAGTTTTCCCCAGTATCCCAGAACCCCAGAAAAGGGTGTGAACAGAGAGAAGATAAATAAAAATAAGATGGCTGCTAGCAGCAATCCTGTGAAATTCTCAGTCCCAAAAGCCTGACAAACCAAACCTACCAATCCGGGGAAATTAAAAGGTGAAGAGCTTCTAATAAGAAAAGGTACGTGGAAATATACACAGGACCCCCAACCCCCTGACCCTTTCCATCAAGGAATGGATAGAGAAGGATCGAAAGCACAGACACTATCCCCCTTTCACTAAAATGATGCCCCAGATTGTACCAATTGCAAATGAAACACACGCAAAGGGGCCCAATTTTGGGAAAAGAGCCCCCGGGAAAGTGCATGAAAGAAAAAACCCTCCCCCCAAAATAACTTTATTAATGGGGAAAACTGTATCAGTCCGAGTAAAAAGGGGGCCAAAAATATGAAGGACTACATAAAGAGACCCCCCTAGAAATGTGGAGGCTGCGCGGGAAATAGGGAAGACAAAAAAAGACTTCCATGTTGCTGTTTGTTATCAGGGGTCTCCCAGAAAGCTATGCACACGGGTCACTGCACAAATTTGCCCCCGGCCCAATGGGAGCTCACATTAGAGTATGTGAAAGGCAAGCTTGGGGATGAGTAAAAGGGAAAAAACAAAAAAAGATTTCCCGGGGAGAAGCGAGTGTTTATGTCCCCCGAAAGAATCACCCCTTTAAAAACAAAAGGATCATACAACACATAAAAGAGTCAAAAGGGAAACCTTAATGTTTTATATGCGGGGAAAAAATGGTCACATAAAGGAAAATTTGGAAAGGAGTCTGGAAAGCAAAAATTTTGAATCAGCTTAAAGAAAAAGGGAACAATCAAAAAGCCAAAAGTGCATTAAAGAAAAAAAGGGGACACTGTGTTTTGTTTGTCGCATTTAATACAAGTACAGGCAGATCAGCCCCAAAACATGTATGGTGCATAAAAACCCGGGGCACAAGCCACAGGGCAAATAACAGAAGTTTCTTTTCTAACCTGGGCCAAAGCAAAAAAAAAAAGTCATCTTAGCCAAAAAGGTTTAGTATTAAATTCAAAAGGAATAGGAGATGGGTACCTCCACTGCCAAGTCTCTCCAACAGAAACCCGAAAGATCCAAGTAAAAAGGGTTGCTCAAAGTTCCAAGTCTTGAAAGCAACTTGTTATCAGTGAAAGAAACTCAAAGACAGGGGAATGTAGTTACTTTTTTTGGATGACAGCTTTCATTTATCACAAGAGAGGGGCATACTCTTGCAAAAGGAAATATCAAAGATGGATTGTCCCTTCCCTTTTCAGGAAAAGGGGTGTTTTAACTGTCAAACCAAGAAATGAGAATTGCATCCAAAGTGTGGCAAACGACGTCTTGGGGGATAGGGACCCAGAAGCAATAAGAAAGTAGTTCAGGAAGAGCTTTTCTAACGGTGTTACAATTGACCAATGCAAATCAGAAGATGAAGTGTACTAGCTGCCTTTAAAAGGTTTAAAAAGACAAGGAAATCATTTTTTCCCAAACACAAATACCCCTACTTCAGGCACAGCCCCCAGGGGCTTGATTCTACCCGATGGGGTGGTTTCCAAAAGAGTACTCAAAACCTGGGAAAAAAGAGATATTTTTTCAATTTATTGATGATTACTCCAGATTACAATTGTGTACTTGCCCTTTAAAAGCCAAAAATGAACTTTCAAAAGAAACTAAAGAGTACCTACTGAAGTATTTCCCTCAAATTTTTGGGAAAAATGGGCCAAAAAAAAGTTGCGTGCTGACAATGGAAATGAATTTCACAAGTGGGGAAAACACAAGCCATATTAAAAAAGAATGGGAAACGTGTTCCAGACAAACCCTACCCTACCACCCAAAACAGAATGGGGGGTCGCAGAGAGGAAAAAACCCAACTCTTTGGGGAAAGTGGAAGAAGTATGCTTTTGATTTCCGAGTTACCCAAAAACATATTTGGGAGAAGCAATTTAAAGACTGCTTGCTATCTTTAAAAAAGATTAAACCAAAGGGGAAAACTACCAAAAAAAACTCCATATGAGCAATGGAACAAAAAAAAAGCCTGAAATTTTAAAACATTTTAAGAAAATTTGGAAAATAAAGCATTTGTTTCATGTTCCAAGAGAAAAGCTACAAAATGGGAAAACCATGCCCAAAGAAGGAAAATCCTGGTAGGTTTCAGTGAAAACCCCAAAAAAGGGAAAAAGAATCCTGCACCCAGAGAACCAACAAAGGGGGACAATCAGCCCGAGATGTGTAATAGATGAAACTTTCCCTATCACCCCAAATTTTAAAGAAGATTTTTTTTCCAAATAAAATTCCCCTTTTTAGCCACAGAAAACAAAACCCCAGTCACAAACTAAAAAAAAACAAGGAAAGAAAAACGTGAAATGTGGGTCGACTTTTCCCAAGGGTTTCCCGAAGGGGGAAAAATGTAATTTCCCGCTGAAAACCCTTTAAAACAGGGGATCCCAAAAGGTGCAACAAAGGGATTCCAGCAAACACTGTCTTTCATGGTGAAGAACATTGGGGATTTAGAGCCTCAGTCATGGGAAGAGTTTAACTATTACCGTCCATGAAAAAAAAGAAATGGTTAAAGGCTGCAGATAAGAAAAGGAATTTTCCCTTCAACAGCTTCAACATGGAAAATTACCAAAACTACCACAGGGTAAGAAAGCAATTGGAGTAAGTGGATTTTCAAAAAACCAAAATATGACTCTGATGGAAAAGTGGCATATAAATTCCCAAGGCCAAGACTAGTTGCCCAAAAGGGGATTACAAAAATATGGAGAAGATTTTGATGCTAAAATTTTCTCCCGTCGCTAAACAAACAACATAGTTTTAATGTTGTTTGCAGCGGTGCAAACATGGGAAAGTAAGACATTTTGAAATTAAGTAAACTTTTCAAAATTGGGGACATTGAAGAAGAGGGGGTAAATGACTCAACCAGGGGGTTATATTAAAAAAAAGGGGAAGAACACCTTGTGTGTAAACTGCAAAAATCTCTTTAAAGGCCTAAAAAAATCAAAAACCCCAAAAGCGGGAACACTAAGAAGGGAAAAAAAGTTCTGCTGAAAAAAGGGGAAATTTAAAAAAGAATCAAGCGATCCTTGTTTATACACTAAATGGAAAAGCAGAAAAAGTGGATGTAATTTGGGGGTTTTTCTGTTGTTTTATGATGTTTTTCATAGCTCATCAAGAGAAGCGAAATTACAAAAGTAGGAAAAATTTTTAAAAACATTTTTAAAAAAAAGGACCTGGAAATGGACATATTATCTGGGAATCCCGTCCAAGAGAAGAAGGGGGGAATTTCCTTTTCAACCGAAAGCTAAAAATTTTCACAGTCCTCAAAAAGTTTTGGGGAAAGTAAAAAGCCAAAACATTTTAACACCAATGGATCCATCTTTCCTAAAAAATTTGGGGGAAAGGGGAAATGATTTTTACTTTTTAAAAATGGGGTTACAGAAAAGCCCGGGGGGCACTTTATAAAATACCAAAAACTACTCCGCCTTTATAAACACAGCGACAATGGGTATACCGTGCCCTTGTGTAAGTAAAAAAAAACGTCAAAGAGACTGGAATTCAGTTTAAAAGGGGTCCTTCAAAATCTGAGGGCCCCTACTCAAAACCGGGAATCTAAAAATTCCCGCAAATGGTTTAAAATTAAAAACTAAAAGTTACTTTGGGCCCCAGACTGGGGCCGGAGATTTAAGTGGGTAAAATCAACAAGCGGTTTTTCTTATTTAAATTAAAGGGGAAAATTCAATTTTTTGGGCAAGCAGAAAGCAGGTGTCAAATTGCCCTTTTCTCTACAGAGGCAGAAAACATTTCAGCCGGGTTTATGCCCGTCAAAAAAGTAATTTGGTTGAACCCCAAATGTTAGAGGATCTTTGGGAAAAACCAACTCAACCCGTTTTTGTTTTTTGAAGACAAACCCAAAGGATTTTATTAAACTGCCCGCAGTGAAAAAGGGTCAATTTCCAGGACCAAACACAATGATGTAAGACATCACCACCTGCGGGGTTTTGTGGAACATGGTTTTATCATTGACTTTGTCTACTGCGAAACTGACAAGATGATAGCTGATGCCATGACAAAGCCAATTGCCAAGAACCAAGTTTGAAGATTTCAGGAAGATGATGGGACTAATTGGATAAGTAGTTGTTGAGTGGGGGTGTTGGAATAATACTTATTACTGTGTGCAACAACCACTTTTGTATGTATTGCATGTGTGAGCCTTTGTCAAGGGATATTGTCCTTGTTGATAAAGATAGGCTGTTTAAAAAGAAAAAAAAAACTGTGAGAGGAAGACACAGCTCAGATCTTGTTTTACTGCAGATGGACTGATAGATTCAGACATGTTCTCATGTGTGCTGAGAAGTTATACTTGTTCTCTTCAAGAATAAAGTTCCTTTTGCTGTTCAACTACTGGATAATGATCTGGATAATCTGCTGCTAACAGTGCCACTTTGTGATCTGTGGGTCAGGTTTAGGGGTCATGCTGTGGTACAGGACAGGTATAGTCAATGTCCAGTTCAACTAAAATGGTGGTTGAAAGACTCCTTTTTCCGGCACTTTTTAATCTGTGGATCAGACAGGTTTAATGGTCATACTGCGGTCCAGGACAGGTATAGTCAATGTCCAATTCAACTAAAATGGTGGTTGAAAGACTCCTTTTTCCGGCACTTTTTAAATCTGGGGGTCATGCAGGTTTGGGACTCATGCTGTGGCCCAGGACAGGTATAGTCAATGTCCAGTTCAACTAAAATGGTGGTTGAAAGACTCCTTTTTCCGTCACTTTTTAATCTGTGGGTCAGACAGGTTTAAGGGTCATGCTGCGTTCCAGCCCAGGGATAGTCAATGTCCAGTTCAAGTAAAATAATGGTTCAAATAATACTGCCTTCTGGCACTTTTTAATTTGTGGGTCATGCAGGTTTAAGGGTCATGCTGTGGTACAGGACAGATAGTGAATGTAGCACGTATCCAGTTTACTGTTGTGGATGTTAATTCCAGCTTTTCCAGCCCTGTTTGGGTGTAAGGATGATGGTGTTGTTCCTCTCCCATAGACTTTAATGGTCATCGGCGATAATCTGTTATCGACTATCGGATATCGTCATGATAATTGCCGATATCGACTATCGAATCGATAACGATAGTTGATACAATCGCTCATCACTAGTCATTGTATCCCTGGCTCCCTGGCTCCATCATCGCTGACAGGGGTGGCCGCAGACTCAGCCCCAGGACTAGGACCAAGCCTGAAACCCCCCGCCAGGCCTGCCTGCCTACTTGGATGCCTCCCAGACCGAGGAGCCCTGCCCTGGAATTGAGGCTGGGCTGCTCGACCTGGAGGGTCCCCAGAGGGGCTCCTTCGGCGACAGCGAGCCCTGGGCATGCACTCAGGGCTCAACCTCTGTTGCCACTGCAGCCCCCTGCAAAACCTCCTCAACTCTGTCCCTTAGCCAAGCTGAGCCTCAGGACACCGCCGCCCACCGCAACTCTGCCATTAGATCACCCGTGTATGACATAAGTAGAGCAGCGCGCAGCACAGACCCAACAGCCTCACACGTACTGCGCTGACTACTCTCTGCTCCAGTGTGCCGGGTCATGTCGTGCCTCCCCTACGGGGTAAGTGGTGGTGTGGGTGGTCAAGTGCGCTCCTGGAACAGGTATAACACTTTCAAAGTGTTATACCTGAGCCAGAAGCGCTGTACTAGCGACAGAATGCACTAGTAAAGCGGGTTCATAAATCAGGTGCGTTCTAGTCTATTTTTATAAACTTTTTTTTTTACTTTAATACTTAGTTCCCCTAGGGTACATGACACTTCCTTGTCCTATATACAGCACTACTTTTGTACTGCTGTACATAGGTTTTTCATTCATTACCTATGGCAGGGTGTAACAGGTGTATACACTTGGCAGCTGCGGAAACCTGCATGAGGCTTCCTGCTGCCATGGCAACCTATCCCCCCCTGCAATTACAATTCACTGCACTGCTCCTCATTCAGCTGCCGGCGTCTAAAGTGTTAAAAGCAGGGATGGAGCTGCAGCCCCATGTACTGAGTGGTCGCACTGAGCCGCAGCCCCTGTATTGAGCGGCTGCACTGAGCCGCAGCCCCTGTACTGAGCACTGAGCTATCTCGGGCCGGCAGGAGACTGGAGCACCGCAATGCTGCGGGATGCCAAAGGTGGGTTTTAAAAAAATACGGTACTCTAAAACAAGAATTTCCAAGGTCTGCTAGACCTAGTGAGAACACCAGATCTTCTGTAATCTTTGAACCACCTGACACTTGTTTCATGTAGGATTATTAAGACAAACCACAAAAATTATACTCTGATAAAGGACTATTTTCACCAGAATCACCAACACCATCTTCTGCAAGTGATTCCTACCATGAAACACAGAAAACTGTAGACCAGCCTGTTGGAGATAATAATCAAGATTCAGAAACAGACTTTAAAGATCTAATGAATATAGCAGGGGCATAGCTATAGGATCTGGGCCATGGTGCAAAACTTTAGCTTGGGCCCCTTTGTCCCCAGACCATGGCTGTGCACCACGAGTTTTTAACAACAGGTTCCCTACTTGGCATAATGGATGGTTGCGGTGTAGCGTGCCACGGAAAATTATATCTACTTAAAGGGATTGTCTAATAAAAGAAAATTAATTTTAAATGGGGCCAAAGAAAAACAAGTTAGAAGTACACACCTGATATAGTAGGAAGTCCCCAAATTAGGCAGACAGATAAGTAGATGCTCCTTTTTGGTATGTTAGACCCTTAAAATTAGTAAGTAAGTAGGCAGACTGTTCCTATAAAGTAGGTAAAGTCTAACTTTGGTTCATAGGTATGTAAGCCCCAGGGGCATCGCTAGGTAGTTTTGTTCGGGGCACAAGCCCCGGACAAGACAGCCTGTACCCCGAATCTCAGAGTGCCGACGATCTATTGAAGGGAGGTAGGGCGACTGCAGGAGGTGACGGGAGCTCAGGAGGGAGGAGGGGGCGTCTGCTCACACACAAGTCTCAGGAAATGCAGCAGCACACTGTCCGGCAGTGAGTGAGTCGCCTCACTGTGAACTGTACTGAAGGTATGTGTTCATGTGTCTGTGTGTTCATGTCTTTGTATATGTGTATGTACTGTATATATGTGTGCTCATTGTGTGGGGTATACAGGAGGTGTGTGGGGTATACAGGAGGTGTGTGTGGGGTATACAGGAGGTGTGTGTGGGGTATACAGGGGGTGTGTGTGTGGGATTATATACAGGGTGTGTGTGGGATTATATACAGGGTGTGTGTGGGGGTTATACAGGGGGTGTGTGGGGTATATAGGGGGTGTGTGGGGTATACAGGGGGTGTGTGGGGTATACAGGGGGTGTGTGGGATTATATACAGGGGGGTGGGATTATATACAGGGGGGGGTGTGGGATTATATACAGGGGGTGTGTGGGATTATATACAGGGGGTGTGTGGGATTATATACAGGAGGTGTGTGGGATTATATACAGGGGGTGTGTGTGGGATTATATACAGGGGGTGTGTGTGGGATTATATACAGGGGGTGTGTGTGGGATTATATACAGGGGGTATTTGTATACATACACATATCCACAATATCACCTCATTCACATCACTAAAACATAATCCTTCCTAGTGTGCCCCTTAGGCTATGTCTACACTTCATCGGACAAAAAATGACCTGAAAGCGGCCGTTTTTTCTCTGATGCAGGGCCGCGGCTTTTGTCACGCTTTGTGCAAAAACAGCGGTCGCTTCTTGTTTTCCTGACGTCACCCATACAATTGTATTATATGGGAAAACGGCAAGAAAACGAGAAGCGCCGGCGTATTAGACACCATGTTGTATAATATGCCGCTGCCGAAAGACGGGCAGAAAAAAGACGAGCTGTGTAGACTGCAGCTCGTCTTTCCTATTGCCGGCTATGGGGCCGCAGGAACAATCGTATCTTCGGCGCTTTTAAAAAACAAAAAGCACTGAAGATACGATCGTTTTCCTGTGCAGTGTGGACATAGCCTTACACATGTAAACTACAACCTGATGATGAATTATATTTGAATATAATTTTTCTATACCTGTCATTTGTCAGGGTTGTGCAGCCAGACAAAGGGTGTGTTCACACAGTGTATTCGCGGCGCACATTTCAGCGTGTATTTGCGCTAATTCCTAGGTCTCATAGGGAACTATGAATTATGTCCATCTCCCCCAGCGTAAAATACACAGGGGTCTTGTTACGGGCACAAGTAACGCAGGACTTCACAAATTCCTTGACATCCCCCGCAAGCTCCGGCCACCAGTAAAAACGGGAGATTAGGAGGAACGATTTGCGTGCTCCTGGGTGACCGGCCACTAGAGAACAGTGTCCCCATTTCAAAATTCTCCTGCGGAGCGCAGGACGGACGTAAGTCTTCCCTGGAGGCACCTTTCGAAGATCCACCGGAGCCGCAGAGATCAGGCGTTCGGGGGAAATTATATGCTGGGGCACGCCCTCCTCCCCCAACACATCGGAGACAGAAGAGTGACCACCAGGCTTGACGTGGATTGAGGTGTTGGGCCGATTGGAGGTACTGAAGATTTTTATGGTGGGAGTAAATGGTGATGGGATACCCTGCTCCCTCCAGAAGATAACGCCATTCCTCTAAGGCCAGCTTGATAGCCAGCAACTCCCGATCCCCGATGGTGTAATTTTTCTCCGCTGGGGAGAAGGTCTTGGAGAAGAAGGCACAGGTGACCATCTTGCCCTTAGGTCCCTTCTGCGTAAGAATTGCGCCTGCCCCGACCGAGGAGGCATCCACTTCCAGAAAGAATGACTTCTCGGTATCAGGTCTGGTCAGGACGGGCACGGAGGCAAATGCTGCCTTAAGCTGAACGAATGCCTTTACGGCCTCTGGCGGCCACTGCCTAGGGTTGGTGTTCTTCTTAGTAAGTGCAATGATAGGCGCCACCAATGTAGAATAGTGCAGAATAAACTGTCGATAGTAATTAGAGAAGCCCAGGAAGCGTTGTATGGCTCGTAGACCCACCGGCCTAGGCCACTGCAAAACGGCCGACAACTTGGCAGGATCCATCTGTAACCCGCGGTCCGAGATGACGTAACCAAGGAACGGGAGGCTGGTCTGGTGGAAGAGACATTTCTCTAATTTGGCATAGAGGTGGTTGGCACGTAGCCGCTCCAACACCAGGCGGACATGGGAGCGATGAGTCTCCAAATCAGCAGAAAACACCAAAATGTCGTCTAGGTAGACCACGACACAAGTATAGAGGAGATCCCGGAATATATCATTTACAAATTCTTGGAAGACTGCTGGGGCGTTGCACAGACCGAAGGGCATGACGAGATAGTCAAAATGACCATCCCGGGTGTTGCATGCAGTCTTCCACTCATCCCCCTCTCGAATACGGATGAGGTTGTAGGCCCCTCGCAGGTCAGCGGCGGCACTCATCCTGGTAGCGTGTGCACTGACAGGGCTGCGATGCCGCCCGCAGCCCGAGTTGCGGGCTGCGCCGCCGTTCGCAACATGACCCATGTGTAGTGTGCCTTCCTGTCCTTACCTAACAATCTTTTAAGTACTGATTTTGTCTTTGATGTATCCCGGTAAGCCTTGTACTATTGGCTGTAAAAAATTTTCTATCCAGTTACTCAAACCCTTATTTAGGGAATCATTTTAAGAAATGATGGGGCGTAAACCCGGTTGAAATGTGTCCTTATGGACTTTGGGCGCCCCATAGAAAAGTGGTGTAACTGGATCTTCTTTCATTAAAGGAGTTGTCTCCTCACAGTGTTTCACAGAATGCATGAAAGAAATTCTCTGTCACTTCCTGGTTCAGACTAATTTGCATAAGCTCCGTGCTCAGTGCTGTGCTTTCAGTTGCTAATTAGATCAGATTAGCTTCTCAAACTACTAGCAGGACTTCTTATCTGATCCCCAAAACAGAAGCCCTAATTTTCAGAGCTGTTTACTTGAGATAAATCAAGCTTTTTACTGTCTGGCAGCACAGGACACTGACTGACACTGCTGACCTGTGTGATGACTCACTCTCTGTTATCTCATTGAACAAACAGCCCGGGGAGATTTGTTTACAGGTCTGTTACTGAGGGAACTGAAATAGACACAAACACTACCATGTACTCTACTTAAGCACGATGTATAGGTGTAGAGAACCCTTGATATAATGAAATGAAGTTCTGGGTATACCAATACAATTTAAACCAAAACAACTACAGGTATAACACCTAGAAAAAAGATACATAAAACATAACTTTTAATCAGAATGAATAAGAGTTGGGAAAGAAAACGAAAAAAACACCCTCAAATATACCCTATCAAGGACCTGTCTACCTCAAAAATGGGTAAATCGCCACAATAATGGCGCCCCCCACACTGGAACCTAAACTAACCATGTCCCTAGATACATCTAAATTAAAAAAAATAAATAAAAAAAAAAAACACATATACTACAAATGGAGTGCACAAACAAAAAAAAAAAGTGCTGTGATAAATAACAACAGACAATATACTTTTTATGTTCAAAAATACTATGAATTGATGATGCGTCATAGGAAGATAATCAATAACGCATAAATATTCCAATATTCCAAAGCGTTTCCCCCCTAGATACTGGGGTTCATCAGGGAAAAATTGCAGTTGATAACAACAATACGGAACATCTAAGAAAAAATCAACAAGATGTATGCAAAAAAATATAACTCACGTCCCTTAATGATGGAAAACAGGGCTGGGAAGATAGAGACGGGGTCCAGGATAAGTCATGTACAGATCCCCGCTATCTGATTACTGAGACAGGTCCAAGCAGGAACTGAAATAGCCAGGGAGGTAATAAATTCACTTGTATCTCTTTAGGGAAAACAGAGGAACAATGCAATATATTTGGAAAATGTCTTTATTTTGTGTTCCCTACAATTTGAAAGCTATTCTTTGTAGCGAGACAACCCCTTTAAGAATTTTCCTTGGCTAATACCTTCTTGTAACACCTTGATTAATTTTGTCTGGAAATATTTATTTGGGTCCTCTTTGATTTTGCGGTATGTGACAGCATCATCTAAAATTTCATGTACTTGCCTAGTGTAGAGTCCAGCATCCATTACTACAACTGCCCCCCCTTTGTCAGCTTTTTTTATGATTAAATTGCTATTGCATTTTAATTCTTTTATAGCTCTCTTTTGTGACCATGTGATATTGCTATTTTCTGTACATTTTTTCCTTATTTTGTTTATATTTTTATTTCGCAATGCCACAAGGTCTCATTTCATGACATTTTGGAAAATTTCCAAAGCTGGAACCCTTGCCTTGATAGGGTAAAAGCTCGGGTTACGTATGTCTGATTGAATAGAATAGTCTCCATATTCCTATTGATCTAGAGCTTCTGTAGTATCTAAGCATAATTCCTGCAGTGTTCTTAGAGTAAGTTGTTCTTTAAACGTGAGAACTTCAAACTCATTTTGGATATGGGATTTCATCTGTGCTGATTTTACCCCCTAGTCTTCCCTTTCTTGAAAATACATTTTGACCGTGAGTAATCTCACAAATTTATTGATGTCCACTATGGCGTTAAAATAGGTCAAATTCCTGCGTTGGAACAAAATTAAGACCCTGGCTCAGTACCTCTAATTGTGATAAAGATAAGACAGTAGGAGTTAGCACCACAACTTCTACTGTCCATTAAGTCCTGTACACACATTTGCTCTGTGCAAAAGTTCTTGTTGATTTTCTTGGCGTGCCATGATCCTTTTTTGATTTCCCTTTTCCGTTTTTAGGCAGATCTTTGTTTGATGTATCAGCTTCCTCCATGTTGGTATTTGTTTCCTCCTGTGCGGGTACGATTGCTTGTACATTGTTCTGCAGTAATAAGATATTGCAGAACAGTATACAATAATGGCTCTGCCTGTGACAGAGTGTAATTTAAGTAGTAACATGGCATCCATGGAGGTTTTTATTAGGCCTCTGGCTGTCATGACTACCACTTGGCCCACCACAATCTCATGGTAGTGGGGAGGGGGCAATCGTGGATTGGAACGGTGCGCAGCACTGTTACTTAATCCTTTAGATGCCACGGCCTCATGTACCGCTGTATCTAAAGGGTCAAGATTAGAGATTGGCGAATTTCTCAAAAATTCGGTTTGCCGACTTCGCCATATTTTCCGACAAAATTCGTTTCGGTCCGAATTACTTCGGGATGAATCTTGTTAAAAAACAGCTATTTCCTGGCTGCACTGAGCCAGTAGGGTGCTGTAGAACGTTGTGCCATGCTTAAATATGCAGAGGGAGCTTGATTTGGTCTTCATACAATGCTGTGTTTTATTATGACACGCACATGACTGCCGCCGCTCTTAGAATCGCTTCACTCTAAAATTCCCTGGGCACTTACGGGGGCAAAACTGACCAAAAAACGAAAGCAGCAATGCAGCCTGATAAAGTCATTGCAGTGCCAGCTTGAAAAAAACAAGTCTTCTGTGTTTGTGCTTTTATATTCAGTAAAATACACAATGTTTTTAAACGGCAATACAAGTAAATTTTTCCCGGCCATTTTTTGGAGCGCAATTTATATCCAAGAGTTACCCAAGCTTGTTAGTGGGTTCATTTGGAGTCAAATACAGGGTGTGTATTTATCATATACAGATATCTTCATTAAACAGAGTCTGTACATTTTTGAACAAAGTATGTCAGACAGAGTGGCAGGCTCTTCACCTGCGAGTGGCAGTGGCACAAACATTCCTGGAGCAGGCCCAGGTCGCAGCACAGTAAGGGGACGTTGCAGAGGGGGTCACTTGGTGAGGCCAGAACTGCCAGTGTCATCTAGCGGCTGTGTGTTGACCAGCAACCCAAGGGTTCTTGATTGGTTGACTAGGTCATCCACTTCCTCCCAGATGACATCTGACAACCCCAGCCAAGAGTCGGTGGGAACGTCAGACACAACCCTTAGTTGGCATGGCCCAGGAGCGGGTCAGCGGCCCTCACCTGTCCTCAACCCGCCACTGTCCCATCCGGTTCCCTCAGCCAGAAATCTAATATGTGGTCTGGGCTCAGCACCACTATACAGCGAGGATGAACAATTTGAGGAGGACAGTCAGCAGCTACTTGGCAGCGAAGAAATGGGGCCAATAATCCCCTGCTTCTTGCAGTAGGCGGCAAAGTATAGATGTGGAGAGTGGCATGGGAGGTCATGTTGTGAGGGGTCAGCCTCTGCATACCAAGACCGTTGAGGAGGACAGCAGTGACGATCAAACATTAATGATGTAGCCGACCGCACTTGGGAGCCGGGTGAAGCAAGGGCTTCATCATTGTCAGGAGAAGAAGGCGTCAGTTTGTGCAGCAGCGCAGCGAGCAAGTGGGTAGTATGGCCGTGAGTCAGCAGGGTAGCAGCAGTGCGAGGTCGGGAGCCAATCGGCCACGGGGTAGAAACCACGCTTCGCAGGTCCAAGAAAGTAGCGGCACAGGGGCTCAGCGAGGCAGCGGCGGTAGTAGTCACTCAGTGCGGAGCGTTGGCGGTAAAATCCGATACTCGGCGGTGTGGCAGTTCTTTGCTAAGACACCAGAGGAGCCGAATATGGGTATATGTAGAATCTGTGGGCAGAAAGTGAAGCGTGGCCAGGGAGCTAACTTTGGCACCACGGCCCTGCGTCAACACATGCAGCGTCACCATCCGGTGGCCTGGGAGAACCGTGGCTCAGATGTGATGGTCCATCCTGCCACCGCAGCAACAGCAGCAGCGCCCAGTGGCACGCAGGCCATTGCAGCCAGTCAAGGCTCCACCACCTCTGCAGAAGGAAACTGTTTCTCTTTGCCATCATCTCCTGGTCCAACTGCCTCCTGCTCCTCTCGACTCATGGCGCCAGCAGTCGTTCAACGAGGTGATTGCAAAGAGACAACAGTATGCGTCCAACCATCCTAAGGTGCAGAAGCTGACCGTGCTCCTGTCCAAGTTGTTGGTACTGCAGTCCCTCCCTTTCCAAATGGTGGACTCTGCACCTTTCAGAGAACTTATGGCTTGTGCCGAGCTGAGATGGAGAGTTCCAAGCCGTAATTTCTTTTCCAAAAAGGCAGTACCAGTACTTCACAAATATGTAGAACAGAAGTTGGGCCAGTCCTTGAGCTTATCGGTTTATCGGTAACGTCATTCCACTGCTTCATGTCCTGGAACAGATGCTGAAAAATCTGTCTGGGCAGGGGACTGGAGACGCAGCGACTACATCTCGTGGCCACATGAGTCCGGTGGGGACTGAACTGGAGGAGAAAGCGGAGGACATTGGAGCACAAGCATTGTCTGGTGAAATGACTGTTTTTTCTTCCCAGGTGACAGGAGCGGAGGAGCAGGAGCAGCTCTAGGAGGTAGATGGAGATGAGGAAGACGAGGCAGATGACCCGCAAGCACCGTGGCAGTATACAGTGGAGATGGAGGCAGGGAGTCCCTCGGAGTCACTTGTGCAGATGGCCCGCAGCATGCTTATTTGCCTGGCTAGTGACAGCCGAATAGTCACCATCCGGCAGAGGGATGACTTGTGGCTCTCCACCCTATTGGACCCTCGCTACTGGTCCAAAATGGGAGCCTTTTTCCCAGCTGCTGAGAGGGAGGACAAACTCAAATACTATAGAGAAATCCTCCGTAGTCAGTTGGCCGCTGCCTATGTGCAGCATCGTCCATCTTCTGTCAGGTCTGACCGGGGGGTTTCCCAGTGCTCACTACCACTGCCCAGCTCTGTGGGGGGTTGGGGGGGTAGGAGCAGGT
>JAODAL010041188.1:0-36143 GCA_025379985.1 Phyllomedusa bahiana
CCCCGCGTTACCGCGCCCCTGCTTGGGAAAGAGGTTGGCGCGAATTGAGGCGATGGGAGGAAGATGAGGAAGATCAGTTTGCTACTGCCCCTCGACCCAGAGGCTTGGAAATCAAGGCCTCCATCTCTCACATGAGTGCTTGGATGCTCCATTTCCTCCAACATGATCCTCCCCATTAAGGCCATAAAAATTAACAACCGTTCCTGGGGGGCCACCCTCCTGCATCCCCGGTACAAAACAAAACTCAGCACTTTCCTTCCACCCACCCAAATAGAGAGTAAAATGCCGGAAATGGAGACCTTGCTGATTAAATCAACTGGAGACATCTGTTTGCGTCTGCTTCACGTTCCCCAAATTCACGGTGGAACAACATCACGACGTGACAGCAGTAGAGTGCCAAGTAGGCGTAGCGGCAGCAACACAGCAGGCAAGGGCAGAAGCCTAATGGGTGACCTCTGGCAATCTTTGTTTACCATCTCACCAACGCATGCAATGCAGGGCACACATCCAACACACAGAGATCAGCTTAAGATCATGGTGCCCGACTATCTGCGTCTCAACACCGATGTTTTTGCATGTGTTCCGGACCCAATAGACTTCTGGGTATCCAAAATGGACGAATGGCCCGAGCTGGCTCGTCACGCCATAGAGGTGTTGTCCTGCCCAGCAGCCAGCGTCATATCTGAGCGGACCTCCAGCTCTGCGGGAGGAGTCATTACAGACAAACGCACCCGGGCTTTCCACAGATAATGTGGATCGTTTTGCCCTTCATTAAAGATGAATCAGGCATGGATCTCTGATGATGTTGTGGCCCAATTTGCCGAGGTCACCGATTAGTTGCCGTCTACATTCACATTCCTCTTCAAACAAAATGGGTCCTCTTGAAAAAATTTTTTTAAAATGATCATTTCTTACTGCAATTTTTATTCTCTTTTCCCAACAGTTCATTTTGCTGGTTTTGCCGTGAGGAGACTATAAAAGACAGCAAGGTTTCATGACAACATCGTATTCCATTTACTCACTTTATCTTTAGAAGTTTTCACATTGTCAATGGTTTTGAGGTCATGTTTTCTGTGAGATACAGCTTAATTTATGGTCCATTTGGAACAGAAATGGGGCTTTTTTGTGGCATTTCTCCCTCACAAATTTTAATAGTGGCTGAGAAGTCATATTTATAATTTTTTAGGGTCATGTACTTGTGAGAACAGCAATAAATCATGGTCCTTTGGAACAGAAATGTGGCTTTTAAAGTGGCATTTCTCCCTCACAATTTTTAATAGTGGTTGAGAAGTCATATTTATTACTATTTTTTTTTGGGTTCATGTAGCTGTGGAGATACAGCAATAATCATGGTCCTTTGGAACAGAAATGTGGCTTCTAAGTGGCTTTTCCCTCCCCCCACATTTTTTAACAGTGGCTGAGAAGTCATTTTTATAATTTTTTGGTCATGCTGCTTTGAAATGCAGCAATACTACAGGTAGTATTATAAAAAAATGTTGTTTCTAACAGAAATTTGTTTTTTCACAATTGTCCAAAGTGGCTCAAGGGTCATCTTTGAATTTTTTGGGCATTTTGCTTTGAAATGCAGCTATAACTACAGGTCCTATTATAAAAAATATGTTGTTTATAAAAGAAATTTGTTCTTAACAATTGTACAAAGTGTCTCAAGGGTCATGCTTTGAATTTTTGGAGGCATTTTGCTTTTAAATGCAGCTAAAACTACGGGTCCTATTATAAAAAAAAATGTTTTTTCCCTAATAGACATTGTTCTTCACAATTGTCCAAAGGGGCTCAAGGGTCATGCTTTGAATTTTTGGGAGCATTTTGCTTTGAAATGCAGCTATACTACAGTCCTATTATAAAAAAATTTTGTTTCTAACAGACATTTGTTCTCACAATTGCAAAGTGCCTCAAGGGTGATGGTGCGTCAGAAACAGGAATAGGAGGACACTGTTAATGGACAAAATATTGCAAAAATGACTTTTTTTTTGCAAGATCTTTAACATAGCAATCAATCCCTGTATTGAGACAACCCATTTAATACAATTAAAAAAAGAGAAACAAAGACATGGTGGGATTCCATCCTATTTTAAAAATGTGTTTTTTCTAGAATTAAACTACTAAAAAACGTGCATGTACAAAATACTGGTAAAAAAATTCCTCTGAATTGTACAAGGGAGGTACAGGAAAACTTGACCAATGTAGGTTATTCAGAGGACATGGGGTATGGAGCACGGGCAGAAATAAAGTACAGACAATTTCCTCCCAGCACGTTGAGTAAAATAAGAAAAAGAATGCCAAGAAAAAGGGCACCTGGGTGGAACAGGAGCGTTAACCACCAGTATTTCCAAGTGAAGCTCAAATGGTCCGCACTCATACGGAGGGGCAAGCGCTACCCAGGACAGGGACAGTATATGTCCAGTGAAAAATAAAATGGTGGGTTTAAAGACTCCTTTTTCCGGCACTTTTGAATCTGTGGGTCAGACAGGTTTTAAAGGTCATTCACATACAGGACAGATATAGTCAATGTCCAGTTCAACTAAAATGGTGGTTGAAAGACCTCCTTTTTCCGGCACTTTTTAATCTGGGGGTCATGCAGGTTTTGGGGGTCATGCTGTGGCCCATACAGGTATATCAATGTCCAGTGAAACTAAAATGGTGGTTTAAAGACTCCTTTTCCCGGCACTTTTAATCTGTGGGGCAGACAGGGTTTTAAAGGTCATTCTGCGGTACAGAAAAGATATATCAAAGTCCAGTTCACTAAAATGGTGGTTGAAAAGACTCCTTTTCCCGGGACTTTTTAATCTGGGGTCCCTGCAGGTTTGGGGCTCATGCTGTGGGCCCAGGACAGGTATAGTCAATGTCCAGTGAAACCAAAATAGTGGTTGAAAGACTCCTTTTACCGGCACTTTTGAAACTGGGGGTAAGTCAGGTTTAATGGTAATTCTGCGGTAAAGGGCAGATATAGGCAATGTCCAGTTTTAACTAAAATGGTGGTTGAAAGACTCCTTTTTCTGGCACTTTTTAATCTGGGGTTCATGCAGGTTTGGGGCTCATGCTGTGGCCCAGGACAGGTATAAATCAATGTCCATTCAACTAAAATGGTGGTGAAAAAACTCCTTTTTCCGGCACTTTTTAATCTGGGGTCCATGCAGGTTTTGGGGCTCATGCTGTGGCCCAGACAGGGATAGTCAATGTCCTGTTTAACTATAATGGTGGTTGTAAGAATACTTCTTCCGGCACTTTTGAATCTGGGGGTCATGCAGGTTTGGGGGTCATGCTGCGTTCCAGGACAGGGATATTCAATGTCCAGTCAAGTAAGATGATGGTTTTAAATCATACTGCCTTCTGGCACTTTTTAATTTGTGGGGGATGCAGGTTTAAGGGTCATGCTGGTAACAAGACAGGGATAGTGAATGTTTGTGGTTTTTTTTTCTGTGGCTTTTATAAACGAAGTGTGTTGCCTAATATGTAGCACGTATCCATTTGACTGTTTTGGATGTTAATTACAGACACTCCAGCCCAGTTTGGGTGTTAGAATGAATGTGTTGTTTGCTCTCCCATAGACTTTAATGGTCATCGCTCATAATCGACTGCTCACTATCGACTATCTTGTCAATGATGGTCGACTATCGACCATCGACCGATGTCGATGGTCAACGTAATCGCTTAACACTAGTATAGAGTATATCAGTATTTCACTGATGAAATGCCTGGAGTTGCAGCATGTCGGACACACCTGGAGAAACTAAACCTCCCAACAAAACCAATAACACAGCTCATACAGTTCATACTCAGCCACAACTATTTTAAATTTGGAGAGGACCTAAAATCTACAGCAATGGAACTTCCAATGGGGTCCAGATGGCGCCCTAGTAAAGCAAACCTCTTTATGGCTGAACTGGAAGGAGCGTATCTATCCACATGCACCACCAAACCCCATTGATGTACCTTTCCCTTACATCGATGATTTTCATTGTCATCTGGGCTGAGGGCGAGGAGGCCCTAATTCAATTCCATAATGACTTCAATAACTTCCACCCCACCATCAACCTCAAGCTTACCTATTCAGAGAGCAAAATCCACTTTCTGGATACTACAATACACATCAAAGACCACCGGCTACTCACATCAGTGTACCACAAACCCACAGACAGAACGGCCTACCTCAGGAATGACAGCTTCCACCCCAAACACACAAAGCAATCCATTATATACAGCCAGGCTATACGGTACAATCGTATTTGCTCCAACAAGACAGACCTGGACAAACACCTCCTGGATCTGAGGACAAAATTTCTCCAATTGGGATACAGGCCAAAAGTGACGGACAATCAAATCAGCAAAGCGGCCGCCATCAACAGAGACAGTCTGCTTACATACAAAGAGACCCAGAATGAAGAACAAGTGCCCCTAGTTGTAACCTACAACCCACAGCTGGAGATCCTACGAAAGTTTGCCAAGGAACTTCAACCTGTGCTACGTAAGGACAATAGACTCAAAGACATATTCCCAGTTCCCCCTCTCCTTTCCTTTCGGCAACCACCAAACCTGCGGCGTATTATTGTCCGGAGCGCCCTGAAGGCCCCAACTGAAAATGGCACCTCACCCTGCCTGCAGAACAGGTGCAAGACCTGCAGGCACATCCACACCACTGACAGTGTACCTGTCCCACAGTCACAGCAGGTGCACAGAACTAGGGGACATTTTCCTGCTGGTATAGCAATGTGGTGTATCTGATTATGTGTATGCAATGTCCCATCACAGCCTTTATGTGGGGAAACAGGGCAGAGACTCAGCCAGCGCATGAACTCACATAGATTCACTATTAATAACAGCAGAACTGATCTTCCAGTGGCACAACACTTCTCCAGAGATGACCATTGTATTGAAGATCTGAAAATTATGGTTTTAATGGGACACTTTAAGACGCAGAGGGAGAGAAAGGACTGGGAATTTAAAATAATGCAAACATTTCAGACTCTGCAAAATGGTCTAAATATTCATGCCAGCTTTATGTCGAACTATGTGTGAACAGTGATGGTCACAAATCACGGCCTGATGGCTGCTAGATAAGACGCAGGAATACTGACCCCCTCTGTCACGCCTCACAAGTTTCCAGATAGTTGACTGCTTGACCTGTTGTAAATGACTTTCTGCTTATATTGCATTTTGTTATTTGTTAAGTATTCTAAGATTCTTTGATGTTCCAGGTCTTTTGTGTATAACAAGTATGTGAATTTTATATTTCTTGTATAACATCATTTCTGAAGAAGGGAGCTAGTTCTCTCAAAAGCTCACCATCAAATATACTCAGTTAGCCTCTAAAAGGTATCGCCTGATTTCTTCACTCTTCTACTACTTTCTATGGCTAACACGGTACAACATTATACTACTAGCACAAAAATATAAGACAACCACAAATAAACTCATCGACAATTATTAAGGAGCTATTAGTTAAAATGTGCCAATACCTCTAGCCCTGCTAATGGGATACACAATTATGGAACGCCATTATTTTCTATTTTGCTAAAAAATCCATAAGTAATCTTTACATAAATATATAAAGATATACAAAGGACAATAGTATATTTTTCCAGTAAATTAAATTTGGTTATCTGTGACGCTCCCTCTTGAATCAGAGCAGGTGGGAAAATGTTGAGGACTATTCTTATTGGTGGGAGGATACATTTCTAAAGCATTAAATTCCTCAAATGACCAGTAAGTCAAGTGCATGAGTCTAAGTTTATGATCCCATTCCAGATTCAGATTCAATCAGAGGTGGACATTTATTGAACGTAATGGAAATCTGTAGTCTTGGTGTATGTGACATGCCATATGGGGAAAGTGCTTGATTAAAGGTTTGACAAACCATTTCAAGTTCTCCTGACTACTCATAAATCAGTCAAGCTGGAGGAAAATCAACATGAAGATGCCAGTTATTGTACGAAATTGCTGAAACCCACCATTATTTGTATCCAGTTAAAGCAAAAATAATTAAACAATAAATAATTATATTCCATATGTAACCCCATTTATAAATGTCAGTTGTTGCTGGGTAACTGGTGAATAGGTAATGAAATGATCACACACTCCTGGAAAATGGTGGGTGCTCAAGTGGAAAGGACTGTTAGGTTCACAGAGTATAATTGTACTCTAAGGAACTCCAAAAATAGTATGCTTGTGACTAAGTTTATAACATATGAGATATACAGACATATAATACAGGTGTAAGAAATACAGACCTTTAAATATTGGAAGACATGTGATATGGTATACTTCGATATGATATGTATAAGGTATTTCACTTGTGGGAATATACTGTATATTGGTTTCTCATGGGAGAAGATCTTGGAAGATGGCAGACCTCATTCAGGTACTAATTGAAAGATATCTACCTCTGCCATAACATTGTAAAAACTGGCTAATCAGGATGGACACAGAAGGTTTTGTTGTCTTAAAACAAGATTTCCCATCTGATCAGGATGCACTCAGGGGGTTTATTGATGAAGAGTGACCATACCTTGTTATTATTATTATTTATTTTAGAGCGCCATTGATTCCAGGGCACTTTACATTCGATGGAGGTTACATATATAACATATCACAAACAAGTACAATGGTGACAACAAATAACTAACAACTAGTACAGAGGGGGAGAGGAACCTACACATGAGGGTTTACAATCAACAAGGTAGGAGGGAAAAAGAGAAAAGGTGATGGGCAGACATGTTTGTAGGGGTTGGGTGGCAGCGGGACTATTGTGGGTTGTACGCTATTCTGAAGAGATGTGTTTTCAGTCTGTTTTTGAGGCTAGTGAAAGTGGGGGAGAGTCTGATGTTTTGTGTCAGTGAGTTCCAGACTATGTAGTGGAGATTGTGTGAGGGGAGGAATCTAGAGATGTATGGAGGGGAAACATTATGGAGAGCCTTGTAGGTCATGGTTAGTAATTTGAACTGGATTTGCTGGGCAATGGTTAGTTAGATTAGAGATTGGCAAAGGAGAGAGGCAGAGGAGTAACGGGAGAGAGGTGGATAAGACAGTCAGTAAAGATGAGGATAGATTGAAGGGGAGCAAGAGTGCTAGACAGGAGGTCGCAGAGAAGGATGTTGCAGTAGTTTAGATGGGAGATGGAAAGGGCATCTTTTGTAGTATAAGGGTTAAGGAATGAGCGGATATGGGAGATATTTTTCAGGTGGCGGTGGCAGGCAGAGGTAAGGGCTTGGATGTGTGGTGTGAAAGACATAGAGGAGTCAAGGGGTTGGCATGTGCCTACTGTATGATTTGCCTACAAGGTAAAAAGCGTGAAGCTCTCAAGGCAGTCCAGGAGGAACTTTGTCCAGACTGGTAGTTATAGTTATAGATCTCCATACATAAAATTATTGTTGTTATTTGTTTCACAGGTTACTATATAATTGTTTGCGATTTCTTTGTTGGTTGTCTTGTTTTTCATAGGGAGTGTTTTGCCAAATTTATATGAAATGATTGATATATGTTTTCCTCGTTGTTGATTTATCCCTATTGTTGATTTATAACCTTCTGTTGTGCATTATTTTTTAATGTGATTTTTATCCAATTTACCCCATTTTATTCGGCATAATATTGTAACGGCAGTGGTAGTGGATCCGCTGGGCCACCGCAAGCGATGGTGGAAGCCCACGCCAGGGAACGGAATCTAAGTAGAACCCGGTTTTCACCAGAGCCCGCCGCAAAGCGGGATGGACTTGCTGCGGCGGAGAACTACCAGGTCGTTTCCACTGGCGGGACTTGCTTGCGGTGGTAGCCAAGGATAAGCGTGGTACAGAATCGCGAGGCTGAGGCGTAGTCAGGGTGTCAGGAAGCTCCTGCTATACCGTGGAACTTGTTACTGTGTTTGCCCTTAAGTTTGCCCTCAGTCAAGATGGTGGATCGTGTCTCAGTTGGTTGCCATCTTGTTTCCTGTTTCCTGTCCCAGGTCCTATATAAACTCCTCAAGCCTGTTACTTCCTGCTTGAGTATTGTGTCCTAGCTCCTGCTTAGCTTACAGTCCTCTCGCCTAGGAACTCACTTTCCAGTTTGTTCCTCTCCTCGCAGTCCACCCTGCAAACCTCGAGTGACCTGCTTACCGCTCGTCAGTCTCCTGGATCCTTGCCTTCTCCTGCTGTTCCAGATCAAGACTCCAGTGCCTCCTTGTGTTTGTGTCTTAGCCCCTGCCAGTGGTCTCCTGCCATACACACCAGTAGCGTAACAGGATACTCAAGCCCAAAATGGAGTCCGCCGGGGCTGGAAGCCCAGAAGCTCGCATCAAGCAACTTCACACTACTGTGGCTAATATGCGCACTGAGATGCAGGCATGAGGATGAAATATGACGCTTTTGAAGGCCAGACCTCCCACAGCATCCAAGTCTATGGACAAACCATTCAAGACCTACGTGGAACCGTGCAGACATTATCCGACCGGATACTCCACTTGGAAAATCAAGCGTCCGGACCACCCACATTGGTTCCGGTAGTGAGCCCTAAGTTGCCTCCAATTAGATTTGGCGGGGACCGTGACAAATTCCGGGGGTTCCTTAACCAATGCAGATTATACTTTGACGCAAATCCAACACAGTTTCCGACGGATAGGTCTAAGGTGCTATGCATCATTATGCTATTGACACATAAAGCAATTGCCTGGCTAGCCCCTTGATTGAGACCCAAGACGCCCGTTTGAATCACCTGGAGGACTTCATTGACGCCATGAGTCAAATGTTTGACGATCCCAATCGTGGTGCTACAGCGGAAGCAGCCATCCTAGCATTGCGTCAGGGCAAACGCCCCGTGGCCGAGTATGCAATGGAGTTCAAGAGGTGGCAATCGACACCAATTGGAATGATGCAGCAAAGATGTCTTTTTTTAGGAAAGGACTATGCAGCTCATTAAAAGACGAACTGGCCCGTGCAGAAGCCCCCTTAGGTTTGGATGCTTTCATAAATCACTGCATCCGAATTGATACCCGGCTGTCCTGAACTGGCGACAAGAAAATGGGCTACTTTGAACTATGATACCAAGCAGGCCCAGTCTGTTCCCGTCTCCTTTCCCAAGGAACCCCTGGTAAGAACTCACAGAGAATCAGGAAGTGAACCTATGCAAGTAGATTCTATATTAAGACGTGAGAGCGTTGACAGAAGAGAGCATCGGCTTCGGGATGAGTTTATGCTTCTACTGTGGGAAGTCTGACCACTTCCTTTTAACTGCCCTAGCCGTCCAAGGAGATTGGTGGCAGCCATTATGGATCCTGACTGCTCAGATGGAGAATCCATTGCTTCAGAGACAGAATTATCCGAGAAAGCAGTTGTCCATTCCATCTCATCAGTGGCACACCGCATATTAAGAAAGAGAATCAAAGACTCTCATTGCTTCCTTCCAATTAAATTCCTGGCTAACTCCCAGTGGATATCCACCTCGCTATGGTGGACTCTGGGGCAAGTGGTAATTTTATGACCTGTCCTTGCTCGAAAACATGGGGTTAAGATCAGAAAAGACTCTCGCCTATGGTAATGGAGACCGAGATGGATCTCCACTGAGCTCTGGGCCAGTGGATCAAGAGACCGAACCACTTGAAGTCATTATGACTTCTCAACATCATGAAGTACTGTCGTTTCTATTATTCTCTTCTCCACACTTTCCCGTCATCCTGGGTCTCCCTGGTTGCAGCACAGAATCCAGTGATTAACTGGAAACCAAGGAGATAAGCTTCCCATGGGAGATGGCCGCTCAACAGCTCACTCTGAACAAGGCCCTGAAGACCCAGTTCAAGACAAGAAGTCAATAGAGCTAACCGTTAGTCTACCTGGAATTTGCGGAGGTCGGCAGCAAACAGAATGCAGAAAAGCTTCCCCACACCGACCCTATGATTGCCCCATAGAATTGCTTCCGAGTGCACCAATACCTTGTGGAAACATCTATCCTTTGGCAGGTCCCGAATTAAAAGCCTTGAAGGATTACATAGAAGAAAATCTGGCTAAGGGGTTCATCCGCCCATCTTCCTCACCAGCGGGGGCTCCCATATTCTTTGTTAAAAAGAAAGATGGTTCCTTGAGACCTTGTATTGATTATAGAGAATTAAACAAGATTACCATAAAGAACCGTTATCCTTTACCACTGATCCCCGAGCTTCTGGAAAGAGTACAACATGCAAAGATTTTTTCCAAGTTAGACCTACGAGGCGCCTATAACTTAGTTCGTATCAGATCGGGGGATGAATGGAAAACAGCTTTTAGGTCACGTTACGGGCATTTTGAATATTGTGTTATGCCTTTTGGCCTTTGCAATGCCCCAGCCACCTTCCAACATCTCGTCAATGACATCTTTAGAGACCTCCTGGACCAGTTCATAGTCATCTACCTGGACGATATTTTGATTTTCTCCAACTCAATGGAAGAACACCAGAGACATGTGAAACTTGTTCTAGAACGTCTGAGAGAAAACCATCTCTACATCAAGATTGAAAAATGTGAATTCCATCAGACTGAGATCCAATTCCTTGGCTATGTTATTTCGCCTCATGGTCTACAGATGGACTCTAGTAAGATTAAAGCAATAGTAGACTGGCCTACTCCCAGAAACATAAAGGATGTTCAACGTTTCATAGGTTTTGCCAACTTCTATAGACGCTTCATTAAGAATTTCTCAGAAATAATTTCTCCCATTACACAGTTGACTAAGAACAAGAATGCTTTTTGTTTGGTCTCCTAAAGCACAAGAGTCCTTCTCCTTCCTAAAAGCCAAGTTCACTACAGCCCCGGTATGTATTCATCCTGACCCAGAATGTGCCTTCATTGTGGAAGTGGATGCTTCAGTACTGTGCTAATTGGGGCTATTCTATCTCAGAGAACAGAGACAAGAGTTTATTACATCCTTGTGCGTTTTTCTCCCGACGTTTATCATCTGCTGAGAAGAATTATGATGTGGGGAATAAAGAACTATTAGCGATTGTCGCAGCCTTTAAGGAATGGAGACACCATCTTCAGGGAACCTCACAGCAAATAATCGTTCTTACTGACCACCGTAATTTGGAATTCGTGAGATCGGCCAAATGTCTATCTCCTCGCCAAGCTCGTTGGAGTCTTTTCCTCAATCAATTTAATTTTGTAATTTCATACAGGCCCGGATCCCGTAATGGCAAGGCGGATGCGCTATCAAGAATGTTCTCCAATGATTCCACTCCTACTAGTCCGCTCAAAACAATTGTTCCTGAGTCTACTGTTGTGGGAGTAATCCATAATAAAGACTTGCTTGAAGAAATAAGAGAGGCCTATGGCACCGACTCCTTGTTGTCTCAACCACCTGATGATGTGCATTTAGTCCTTAAGAACAAGATGTGGGCCCACGGGCAGCAGCTATATATACACCCGAAAGAGTAAGACTGAAGATCCTGAGACTTGCCCATGATTCTAAGATTGCTGGGCACAAAGGAGTGCAAAAGACACAGGAATTTCTATCCCGATTCTTTTGGTGGCCCAATTATTTACAGGATGTAAGGAAGTATGTGACATCATGTGACGTTTGTGCCCGATGCAAGACTCCACGTTCTCCACCCACGGGTTTGTTACAGCCTTTGCCAGTCCCTCTGTCCCTGGGTTCCATTTCCATGGACTTTATCGTAGACCTGCCTACCTCTAAAGGGAAAAATACTATTCTCGTAGTAGTTGACCGGCTCACCAAGGCGGCACATTTCATCCCATGTACCGGTCTACCCTCTGCCAAGGACACTGCTGACCTCATAATTCAGAATGTGTTTCGCCTGCATGGAGTTCCTGATGAAGTGATCTCGGATCGTGGGGTGCAGTTTACATCCAAATTTTGGCGGAGTTTTTGCTCAGCACTGGACATTGATATTAATCTATCAACCGCCTTTCATCCACATCTAATGGACAGACTGAACGCACTAAATCAGACCCTGGAACAGTACCTGCGATGCTTATATTTGTCACCTACAAGATGACTGGGTTCATCTACTTCCTGTGGCTGAATTTTCGTACAACAACCTCCCAAAATGCCTCCACCAAACAAACGCCTTTCTTTGCAAATTTGGGATACCATCCAAACATACTTCCTAGATTCCCTGCTGTTCCGCATATTCCAGCTGCCGCAGAAAGGATCTCTACACTACAGCAAAATTTGCAACTATTGAAGGAAACACTAGAGAGGGCTCAAGAAAATTACAAAAAATGCAGATAAACGTCGAAGACCAGCACCAACTTTGAAAGTAGGGATAAGGTTAGCTGTCTACCAGAAATTTGAAACATTAGAGTGCCTTACACCAAAAACTGGGACAGAAGTTTGTCGGGCCATATAAGATCATCAAGATAATCAGTCCAGTAGGCTGTTCGGCTCAAACTCCCACCATCATATGAAGATCCACCCTGTATTTCATGTATCTCTTCTAAAGCCTGCCGTGTCCAACCCCTTTCCAGGTCGTGTTCCTCCTCCTCCTGATGCAGTGGAGATCGATGGGCAAGAACAGTTTGTTGTGGAGCGAATCCTGGACTCGAGAATTTTCAGGAACCAGCTGCAATACCTCATTAAGTGGCAAGGTTCTGGGCGCGAAGAAAATTCGTGGGAAACCCGTGTAGTAACATCATGCTCCTCGATTGATAAGACAATTTCATCAAAGACATCCGGAAAGACCGAGTCAGGTATCGTCCAGAGGCCGCTCTTGAGGTGGGAGTAATGTCAGGAAGCTCCTGCTATACCGTGGAACTTGCTACTGTGTTTGCCCTTAAGTTTGCCCTCAGTCAAGATGGTGGATCGTGTCTCAGCTGGTTGCCATCTTGTTTCCTGTTTCCTGTCCCAGGTCCTATATAAACTCCTCAAGCCTGTTACTTCCTGCTTGAGTATTGTGTCCTAGCTCCTGCTTAGCTTACAGTCCTCTCGCCTAGGAACTCACCTTCCAGTTTGTTCCTCTCCTCGCAGTCCACCCTGCAAACCTCGAGTGACCTGCTTACGCTCGGCAGTCTCCTGCTACTCCTCACCTTGGATCCTTGCCTTCTCCTGCTGTTCCAGATCAAGACTCCAGTGCCTCCTTGTGTTTGTGTCTTAGCCCCTGCCATTGGACTCCAGCCATACACACCAGTATCGTAACACAGGGACAGGCAATAGGTCAGGACAGGCGGCAGAGGTTCGTGGTCAGGAAACGGGAGCGAGTCGGTCTGGTACACGGAAAAGGCAAACAAGGAACAAGAACGCTTTCTCTAAAGGCTCAGGAGGCACTAAAGATCCGCAGAGGGCTGCCGGAGGAGAAGCAATATATAGGGTCAGTGGCCGCAATCAGCCAATTACCGCGCACTGGCCCTTTAAGAAGAGGAGACTGGCGCCGCTGCGCCTAAGGGAATGGGAAGCGCCCCCACGCCGTGATGAGTGCGCCTGGAGTCAGGACGGGGCCGGGAAAGTTATTATATGCCGCGGGACGAGCGCGCCACGGACCGGGCCACGGACCGTGCCGCCCCGCGCCCGCGGCACCCGCGAGGGGGCCGGGAAGCGAGCGCGCCCGCAGCCCGGGGAACGGTCTGCGGCGCCGCTTGTTACAGTACCCCCCCCCCCTTAGGCCTCCCCCTCGTCCAGAATGTTGTCCTCTGGCTCCCATGACCTTTCCTCGGGCCCGAACCCCTTCCACTCGATGAAAAGTATCGCTTCCTCCCTGGACACCTTCATACCAAGATCTCCTTCACGCGAATACATTAGTAGCATCCGCCACCCGGGGAAGGGGGGGAAAGCCTTACGAGAAAAACGGTTAAGGACCAGGGTTTGAAAGTGACACATGAAAGGAGTTCGGGATGCGCATGGAGTGCGGGAGCCGAGTTTTTTAGGCCACCGGGGTTTAGACGTCTGAGCACCTCAAAGGGACCTACGAGCGGGACCCAATTTAAAAGCTTGGGATCTTAAGCCTGGCGATATTTGGCAGACAGCCAAACTTTATCGCCAGGAGAAAAAACTGGAGGAGGGCTCCTTCTTTTTTTCCGCCTGAGCTTTCATGCGTGCCGAAGAAAGGAGCAAAGACTGGCGGACGGGGCCCAAATGCTTAAAGTCGGGGGCCCCGTGAAACTCAGCAGGACTTGGGACTGAAGGGCAGTGGGAGAGGAGGGGGGGGGATGCGGGGGCCGGGACAAAATATAAAAGGGAAAGAGGCCCCCGCTGACTCGAATCTGGGGAATTTTGTGGGAAAAATCTGCCCAGGGGAGTAGACAGCCCAGTCATTCTGACGCGCCGAGACAAAGTGGCGCAAGAAAAGGTCCCCGGGGCCCGGGTTTAAAACCCCTTTTCCTACGGGGCCATTAGTCGGGGAGGGATGGGCCGAAAAAAAATTCGAGTTTAACCCTTTAAGCGGGAAAACAGGGGGGCCCCCAAAATTTTTGGAGACAAACTGGACTCCCGCGGTCAGAGAAAATTTTCAGGGGCATCCCGGGGTAGGCGAAAAAAGTGGGAAAAAATAGGTTACCGGGGCGGGGGAAGCCGAGGGAAAGACCCGTCGGGTGGGACAAAGTGAGCCATTTTAAAAAAAACGTTTTCCTTAACTCCCCAGATCACGGGGGTTACCAGGGGATGGGGGAAATGGGTTTTAATAAAATCCATCGCCACTTTGCACCAGGGGCTAGTGGGGAGGGGCGGGGGGAAGGGCAGGAGCCCGACGGGCCCTTCACGAGGTGTTTTGTTAGGGGGCACAGGGGGAAACAGGCCACCGAAAAATTTTCTTTAAAAACGCCCTTTAAAGCGGGGCCCGGGCCACCAAAAAATTGGAGAAAAGGAGAGGGGTTTTAAACGGGGGGCCGGGTTCCGGGCCCCCAAATGACAATCCCTTCCATTTTCGGGAAACTTTTCTGCGGAGTGCGGGCCCACGAATGTTTCCCAGGCGGGACATCCGGAGGTCAACAGGGCTGAAAAGGACAAGACGTTCCGGGGTATTTTCTCCGGGGATGTTCCTCTCCGACCACTTTAAAGCGCGAGACAACGCACCCCGCCTTCACATTCTTCTCCGCCGGCCCGGAAATTTTGGAAATTTGGAAATAAAAATGGGGGAGAAAAAAAAAAAAAAGGGCCCCTCAACCGGGCGGGGTTTGGGGTCGCGGGGGCCGTTTTGGAGGTACTGGGGAAGGTTTTTTTGTGGCAATTAATCCCTGATGGGATCCGGGGCACCCTCCCAGTAGATAACGCCTTTCCTCCAGGGCAAAGCTTGATGGCAACAACTCCCGGCCCGATAGTATATTTTCCTTTCCCCCCTTTGAAAAGTTTTAGAAAAGAACCGAAAGGTGACCGTTCTCCCTTTTAGCCCCTTTTGTGTGAAAACCCCCGCATGCCCCCCAAAAACCGTTTGGGGGCTCCACTTCAAGCGCAAAGGGCTTAGAAGGGGTCCGGCCATGAAGGATAGAACCCGGAGGCAAAGGGCAGATTTCCCCAAATTCGAGAATGCTTTCCCCGGCCTCGGGTGGCCAGCTTCGGGGGTTTAGCGTTTCTTTTTCGTGAGCCCCCACGAGGGTTGCCACCCTTTGGGGAAAAAGTGGGGGAATAAACGGGCCGGTAAAAAAAACAGAATCCGGGAAGCGTTGTTTAAACCCCGAAAAACCAAAAAAAGGGCGGGGGCCATTGTAGGACTGCGGGACCCTTAGCGGGGTCCCCACAAACCCCTTTGGGGCCCCAAAATAAAAAATTTTCCCAAAAATGCACTGGCCCTGATGAAAGATGCATTTTCCCCAAATTTGGCTAAAGGGGTTCCGCCCGGAGCCCCCCAGAACCGGGGAAAAATGAACACTTTTTGAGTCCCCCAAGTCAGAAAGTATATCAAAAAATTTTCCCCCAGTACACAACGACACACGTATACAAGAAAACCCGAAGATGTCGTTCACGAATTCCTGGAAAGACGGCGGGGGCGTTACAAAGGCCAAATTTGGCATACCAAGTATTCGAAGGCCCTTCCCCGGGTTTTTTTAAAAGCCGTTTTTCCACTCATCGCCCCCCCCAGGATGGGATGAATTATAGGCTCCCCTTAAGCCCAAATTTTGGGAGAAATCTTCGAACCCTGAAAGGCGATAAAAAGAGCTCGGGGAAAAAATGGAAAGGGATCCCGGATTCTTCACCGGATCTTTTTAAAAACCCCGGGATAAAAATTTGCAGGGTCGCAGGTACCAGTCCTTTTTTTCCCCACAAAGAAGAATCCCCCCTTTTTTTTTGCGGGGGAGGAGGATTTTTCCCCGTATGAACCCCTTCTGGGGGTTTTTTCCCGGGAATTTTCCCGGCCCATATTTTGAGTCTCGGAACGGACAAGGGATAGACTGGGCCCCCGGGGGGGGACTGGAAACCTTTGGCATATTTCGATCGGGCAGTCATAAGGTCGATGAATGAAGGATCCCCCCTTTTTTCTTTCCCAAAAAGGGACATCTTTAACCCCTGGTTTTCCCGGCGGAAAGGCCGGCCAAGGGTTCGCAGGGGGCCGTGCGAGAGCCCGGGAAAACACGGGGGAGGGGGCCACCAACAACGGCTCAGGCAGTTGGGGGCCCCAGCGAGTGACCTCACCCACGTCCCGTCTAGCGTAGGGGGAAAATAAGGGGCCAGCCACGGGAAGTTCCAGAAAAAAGGGGCCGAAGAGTGTGGCAAGACATAGAAGGCCCATTTTTCTCCTTATGCAGGACTCCCAAAGTGGGAAGGGGACAGGGCTTGGTGATGAACTGTAAAGTGCGCTTAGCCGCTCGCCCCCTTTACCGAGGGGGGGTGAAACCCGGGGTTTTTCCAACCGGGCCACCGGGAAAACGGTACTTTCGGACAACCCAAAGGGGCCCGGGGAATAAAGTTTTCCCCCCCGAGCCAGATTTCCAAATAGGCGGGGGGCCGGAATGTAGACCAGCATCAGGGCCTGACTTTTAAAAGGCAACATCATGCGTGGGGAGGGGGAAAATTTTCACCCAGGGGCCCCTCTCCCACGAACCCCCAGGTGCAGGAGTTTCCCGGGGCGTTTTTTGGACGTTGAATAATTCCTCCCGGAAAATGCTCCCCGGACTGCCACAGTAAGGCACAGGTTTTCCCCGAACGGGCGTAGGCCAGTTCTTGCCCCTGAGAGAAGTACCCCTTTTCCCACCGCATGGGCCCCCCAATGGGGGTTCGGGTTTTCGTAGGTTCCCTTTTGGAACCCCGGGAAACCAACGAGGGGGCCGGCGAGGACGTCCCCATCTCGGTTTTTGCCCCAGCTCCTCTCGTCTCTCGGTTTAAAACGCAAAGGGCAATGCGGGTGCCAACTGAAATTTAAACCCCCGAAGGATGGGATGTCTCCCTTTTGGCCAGCACATCCTTAATCCAAATCCGAAGAAACCCCCCTTTTTAAGTTTGCGCACAAGGGGAGCCTCGTTCCGGATAACTCTGAGGGAAATTGCGAACTGCCTCGTAGTCTCCACTGACGAGTCTCCCCGGCAAAGAGGAGGGGGCATTTTCGGCGGAAAGGGTGCCCGGGGCCCGGGTTTCCCCAAAAAAAGCTGCAGAAAATCCTGGAGGAAGGGCTGCATAACCATTGTCACAGGGTCGGTTTTTGATCCCCCCAGGGGTGTTTGGGCCCCATCTAAGGCCCTTTCCCGGAAAAGGGAGGCTTTACCCACGAAAGCCACTTTAGAACCCTCCGAGGGGAAATTTGGGCCGCCATTAATTTAACGAGCATTGAGCACTGGGTTTATGAAGCCTTTGGCAAATGCTTTGGGGTCCCCCCCAAACTTGGGCGGTTAAACGGTAACCGAAGCTTTTGGGCCCCCCCGTTGCGGGGGGACGGGGGGGAGGCCCGGGGTAGTCACGGGTTTGGGGTTTTGGGGCTGGGGGCGGGTTTTGCCAAGGGGTTGCCCCGTAACTTTTTGGTCAAATGGGCCCCAAATGCAGAGCCTGTTTCGCAAATTTACTGACTGTTTCGCGACACTGCGGGAAGGTTTCCCCTTCAACCCGGCCAGAGCACCATGGCGGGATCCCTGGCCGGGTCTTAAATGAACGGCAGTGGGGTTTTTATCCGCTGGCCAAACCCCAAGCGATGGGGGGAAGCCCCCCCAGGGGAAAAGAAACTAAGTAGAAAACCCCTTTTCCCACTAGAGCCCCCCCCGGGAAAGCTGGTGGGACTTGCTGTGGCGGAGAACTTTCCGGTCGTTTCCACTGGCGGACTTGCTTGCGGGAGTAGCCCCAAGGGAAACGTGGGACAGGGAAACGCGAGCGAGGCGTAATCAGGGGCAGGCCAAAAAGGGCCCGGACAGGGGCAAGGGGGGTTTTCGGGGCAGGAAAAACGGGAGCGAGTCGGCCGGTAAAAACCCCGGGAAAAGGGAAACAAGGAACAAAAACCTTTTTCTAAAAGGGCCCGGGCACTAAAGAAACTGGCAGAGGCTGCCGAGGAGGAGCCAATATATAGGTCAGTGGGCCCGGGAATCACCAATTTTCCGGGGAAATGGCCCCTTTAAGAAGGGAGACCCGGGGCGCGGCCCCCTAAGGGAAAAGGGAGCCCCGCCAGTAAAAGGCCCTGTGAGTCGCCTGGATTTAGGCGGGGCCCCGGGGAAGTTATTATATGCCGCGGGACAACCCCGCCCACGACCCGGGGCCCCGGACAGGCCCCCCACTCGCCCGCGGCAACACGAGGGGGGCCGGGGAGCAAGCGCGGGCCCGGGAGCCCCGGGGGAAAGGGCTCGGGGCCGCTCGTTACAAATATATAATTTCGTCACAACGTTTCAGCAAAATTACCATTATCAAGTGACATCTGACAAATTAAGTAGGTGAGAGTCAGCACAGGAATAGATAGGTTAGGGTAACTGGTGAATGGCCAGATGGTCCTGGCTCAGGGGAGCGAACCAGAGTCAGTAGCATGTGACTCTTGGATGTACTGGGTGTTTAAGAGGAGGAAAATGTGAAACAAATTGACTAAAGTGCCAATTTTTAAAACCCTGAATTTTTTCTGAGTGGTGGGGAATTGGGGTCATAGTTTTTAAATTCATTTTCAAAAAAGGATGTTTTTGGGTTTTTGATTTAAATTTTACATAACTGCAAGTAAGTAGATGAAACAAGTTCATTTTTTAGAGCTTTCTAAAAAATCATGTATATCATCAAGATATGCTTTATATAAAAATATTCCTCTACCAAACAATTATTTTCCCCAAATTTTTAACTGAATGACCAGGGGGTTTCTCTGGAAAAATTGAGCTACCCTTTAACCCTTTTCCCCCTTTTTTTCATTGGGTTTTTGTATTAAGGGGGTTTTCCATTTGTTGTCAATAAAAAAATAAAAAGGTCACCCCTGGGGGAAAAATTTGTAAAAATAACTAAAACCCCAAAGCTATTTTTTCTTCTCTCCCATATGGGGGCCCATCATTAAAAATCTCTTCCCCTAAGGGAAACTTCCACAACAAAAAAATTAATCCAACAGGTAATTGGAGAATAGACTCTGAGCTTTGAGAGTCCCCCCCCAAATTTTTCAAACCATGGGGTTCTCAGCCACGACCCGGGGAAGGCATTCACAACCAATTTTTAAAAAGCAACATGTCCAACAACAAAAAAAATACTACCCTGGGCCCCAATTTTTCCAATTTGATTGGGGTATCTTCAAACCCCTCATTGTCATGTTTGCTTTACGGATCCTCCCCCAATCACTCTTCATTAGCTGTGGGATATGTTACAGTCGGCATGGCTGTAGATATTTTGTACAACCTAAAGGACTTTTTGTTTACTCCCCCCCGTATACTGCTGTCCGTGCTGAAAAAAGCCTGTTATCTGGATATTTCCCGGTGGCCTTTAATGTGAGTGACTGTGTATTTTCCCAGAAAAAAGGGGCACCTAGAATCCATTATGTTAAACTCATGAGCACCTTCATGCAGTTTTGCAAGTTTATGGCTTTGTTTAAAATGTGTGCAAATTAATTTTTGTGGTTTAAATTCTGCTCATCTTCTCACCCCTTTAATAGAAAAAAGACTCACAAAAGAAAACATATATTATTTATGAGTGGTAAGCAATGGTATGATAAAATGAACAAAAGTTCATATATCACACCTCTGGGATACCTGGAAGGTGGCCAGAGTTTTTTCTCTTACCTTACTTTGTAAGGTAAGCAGGGGATTTGTCCAAAAAAATTTTCTGTTAGCATTGCTAAAATACCCAAAATAAAGGAAACATCAAAATTTAAAAAATATTTTGCCGGGCCTGAGATTTATGGCAAAAACTGTCTGTTCATTAAATTCTGCAAATGCATCAGTTAAAAATTATGTGCTATGTCATGTGATATAAGTGATAAATCTTTCTCTACAATAGATCAAGCTATTGCTGAGAGATAGAGAATGAGAGAAGCAATAATTAGATAAGGAAGATAAGTTATCAATACTGGGAGAAAGGCATTGGTAATAGTGAGTTGCTGGTCCCAGATTCACTCAGGAGGAAGTTGATTCCAATATTGACTCTGTTACTTTCTATCCAGCACCTCCTCAACCCTCCAAACAACCTTAAGCCCCAGAAAAAGCTTTTCCCTGCAAAATTAGCATGGTTATTTAAATTCTCTGCTGCCCAAACCAACTATCATACAATTAAACCCAACATTTAAGTTAATAGGAGAGGTACCATAGTAGGGGCCCCCTTTGATAAAAAAATTCAGTTAGACTAGGCAATTCTGAATTAGAATCCGACCAGTATTTTAAACTTGGTATTCATTGTTTTTGTCTTTTTTTGGGGTTTCTTTTAAAAGTTTTAGATTAGCCCCCTTGAATTGAAATGGACAATGATCCCCCTTTTTGAGGAAATCCATAGAATAAATTTTTATGTTCCCAATTTTTTCAAACTGTTGGTTTTGAAAAACCAACCTCAAAAATTCAAAAGTGTAAAAACAGCTAGATTTTCTATTGAGGTTTAAATGTAGTTTCAGTTGGGGTTTTTGATGGTTTTCAAAATCCAAAAGCCACGTCAAAAACTGACTATAAATCCTTTATATGTAGACATACCTTAGGAGTGGTATTGCATACTAAGAGAGCAGAGATGGTTGTTGGGTGGCAACATGAAAGATGATCGTGAAGTGCTGGACAAATCCTTTGGGATATAATAGTTTTTCTAATGTATGGTACCAAGCTTTCTGTTTCAAATGCACATGCAAAAGCTTGCTGCCAATGGGAGCACTAGGACATGTACATATACAGTGTACCTATTGCCATAGAAGTACGACCAGATACACAGATCGATTAGAGTTCATTTTCTTCATGTGAAATTAACTTAGAATATATACATATATTAACCTAATTAGATCAGATACATTTAGGTTTTTTTAAGCTTCTAATTATACAGATTTGTTTAATATAAACCCATGCAGTTGATACATGGCATAAATTGCCCGCTGCTGTGAAGTCATACAGCTTAAGCTCAATATACTTTAAGTTAATAATTCTTTTCTAAATGAATATCTTGTCACTTCCAGTGGTGCCAATGGCATATTGCCTTAAATGAGTATGGCAGGAAATGATTCTCTGCATTGTTTTAGCAAATAGAGTAATTCAATGACATTGTAATCACCATTATAAGCACACTTACATCATTTAAAAGTTTAGTTCTTGCATTTGCACCCTAGGAGGGCTATAGATAACCTTATGCCATTCATTAACTGCTCATTTAGATTAGCGTGTTAGAAAAATGTGCATGTCAATTTAGTAATTTTCTGTGGATTAGACATTGAACTGTATGTGACAATACTGTGTATTTTTTGCATCAATATTATACTGTTGCTGTTAATTAAAGCCCTGTTTGGTAACTATCACAATGTAATTTCTTTCTCATGAAGGAATTCTATATTTACAAAATTGTCATTACATGTGGTCTGCTTCCTGTCTTAACATCAGTTATAGCTGATGTACATTTTTACTACATGCAGGATGGCAAACCATTGTGCTATAGACTATTGTGCATAGCCATTCTGAAGGTAAAGGCTTACCCGTATAGTTTTATCAACGTTAGAAGAACTTCATTCATTAGTGTTAGAATTTTTCTGCATTGGACAAAGAACTCAGCCTAAATCACTTATTTCATTTTCTGATCCAAGAGCAACATTGCCCTAATGTACCCCTCCAGGGGCTGCAGTAAATCTGAAACATTTATGGCACATCAATTGTAAACAGTAAACACCCAAAATGGCTGAGATGTCTTGGTTCCACTTTAGGGACTTCCAGAGATCAGAATGGGGATCCCCTGTTTGATATTCCAGAAAGGGGATATAAGGCGCTTATTTTCATTGTAGATTTTGGGGGTTACAGAAGTGGCTGTTTCACAACTATTTCTAGAGAGGACAGCACATGTATATAGCCTCCTCCCCAACTCATCTTCTCCTCTTTGGAGTTTCGAACCAGACATGTTTATGGTATATCTTGTGGATCTGTCATTATTGTGTCAGAAACAAATACTTCTTTGAGATGAAATCCAGAGAAAATATAGAAACAGTTTTTACTGGATTGCTCATTGAGGTTGCTTAAAATAGCATATACAGCCCTACAGTGCCCCTTATGTAGTACTGTATGCAGTTGAATGCAGCTGTCAAAAGATGAATATTCCTTTCTGAATTATGAGGAGAGAGACAAAGTGTGTTTGCGTCCTGCTGGCTGGGGTCCGCATAGAGGGACACTGGGGGCTGCATGTGGCCCTTTGAGCCGCTTCCTGTGCTCCCCTGCCTTATTCCAACACTGTCCAACTTTCCAGGATGTGAGATAATTTGCACAGGAAGATTTTTCCTGACATCTCTCTAAATCAGAATGATTCATTAGTGTCTAAGATAGCTAAATGTGATTGATTAGTTTGGAAAATGTATCTTAATTTGATTTAAAGCACCTCTCAACACAGGATATAGCTGAAATAGTCAAACCTACTAGTTAAGAGGTTTCTCAATATACACTTGAAACAGTACAGTTTATGCGATTAAAGCCATGTCTATACAGCGCTGGTTTTTGGTCAGATTTTTAAGTGGATTCAATATTTAGAATCCACATAAATCCAACCTTAACCAGTGCCCATAGACAGCAATAGAAAATCCGAGCTGTAGTCTACACAGCACGGATTTTCTATTGTTGGATTTCTAATCCACTGGATTCCACTGAAATAAAGAACATGTTCTATCTTCTGACAGATTCTAGTACAGTTCTATGTAGTGGGCAGGCTGAAAGATAAAAACCAACTGTGGTTTTTGGCACAAGCCCACACCAAAAACTGTGGTACGGCGGTGTTAAAATATCGTTGGATTTCAGACTGCATTTTAACATTGCCGTGTAGACATAGCCTTAGTGTATTCCCCTTAACATGTATCTTCTTCCAAATTGTGGAAAAATATTTATAAATGTCATTATTAAATATATCATTATACAGAACAGTCAATATTTTTAAAGGTTATATACCTGTATATCTTTATACCAAAATAACACATTTCCCATTTATATGTCTGTATAATTGGGGCGAATATGTTCTTGTTTATTTAGGTCAGTGAAAAGGAATTTTGCTGCTTTTTAATCTTCACACAAGAATTGAGTACCTTGTTGCTTAGTAACGGACCTCCAACTACCATGTTTAAGGTGCACAATATTTACAATTGTTTGGCCTTTAGACTAATATCATTTGCACTTTCAGTATTATTAAATGAGATCACATAATTCAACTCTATTTTTAAGTAGGATTAAATAAAAGTAAAAACTCATATAGCAAACAGCAGTGAGCAAGTAATCGAATGTACAAAGCATATAGAAATTAGTAATTAGTAATTAAATGTACAGGAAATATAGCAAAAAGTAGCCCAGTACCCTCTTATCATGTTTTGATTTTTTAAATTTAAAAGTAAAGGTCATTAAAAACTGTGACACTGATGCTATACAATAGGGGATATTTATTCCCCAAAATATGCCAAAATTCTTTTCACCAAGCATGAACTGGTATAAGAAAGAGCAGTGGCCCACATTTACTATTGTGGCTGAGCATGAAAAGTCTTGTAAATGTGGCAAAAGTGGTACAGCACGTTGCAATGTGTTGCAGACACATTTATTATGGACACTTTAAACAATTTTCGCGACTTCTCTGACATGGGGCTTGGCTTAGCGAAAAGTGGGCATGGTTTTGCAGGAAAAGGGATGTGGCAATACACTGCACCTAAAACTGTATCAATACTGGGCTAAAATTCTGGTTCAGAAAACAAGCCAGCAAATAGTTGGTCTATAAGAGCTAGAGAAGTTTAAAGATGCCCCAAAATGTATTAATTAGCATAGACCAATGTGATAAATCTGCCTATTACCAATATATTTCTTGCACCATATCAGCAAGCACTTTTTTTAAATTTGATTAAAGCCCCTGATAGGAGTACTGCCAATGTTGCCCTGATGGAATCCAGGACTATTAACTAATCTCTTTTATTAGAAGAATGTTCAGTATTGGGGCATTCTGATATAGTAGTGAAAATTAGAAAGCAGCTTTAGAGAGTTTTTGCTCTATATGCATCAGCTTCTTCAAAAGTTTCTGCATTCTTATAAAATTTCACATCAGGAAACCCTTTTATTGCAAAATGTGCTACAATAAGATACTAACTAAGACCAAGGTCCATGTATTTAAATTCAAATATAATATAGGCAATATAAGCTAAAATACCTATCTCGATATCAGTTGGCCAATGGGTATTACTGTAATGGGCCTCATCTATCGAAACTGAGTAACTGTAAAACCCATAGCAGCCAATCAGAGCTTAACTTTCATTACCTTAGAGCAGTATAAAAAATCAAAGGTGGGCTCTGATTAGTTGCTATGGACAACAAAGATGTTTTTACAGTTAGGGTACGTCCACACGAATGTCAAAATTCTCGTCAGATTCTGAATCCTAAAACTACGTTGTACAATGAGAATTTTAGTGCAGTTTACATTCAGAAAACGAGTCCCATTCATCTCTATGGATGCGTATCTGATATAGAAATGTATGGGTCGTATTTTTTGCCTTGAAATATAGTGGATTATTGAACATGTTCCAAGTTTAAAAAAAAAAAAAATAGCGGTTTGTAAATCCAAACTGAAGAAAATCCGAGTTGTGTGGACTACAACTTGGATTTTCTATTGATGTCTATGGGGATAATTTACAGTTTCTAATATCTGAATCCGCATGTAAATTCAATGAGATTTCCTTGTCGTGTGGACGGAATCTTTGAAAGTTTTGATAACCGAGGCCCATTGTTTATAATATGCACAAAGTTTTCAACTAAGAGTATGTTCACACGGGGTAATTTCAGCGTGCATTTCGCTGAGTATTTGCGCTCTAATACGGGCGAAATGCGTGCCGAAATTACGGTAATCCATAGTTCTCACAGAGAACTATGTATTACGCCTCCTCTCCCCGCTCATACAATACGATAAGTGACATTTCAATTACTTGTGGCGAATACGCACCGCGAGTAATGAATGTCAATAGGGCCAGTGGGCTGCCGGCACCCCCGCGTCGTGGGAGTACATGTGTATTAGCGCGAGCTCCCGAAAGATACGATGTACTGCGAAGCGTACTGTATGTGCCGCAGTACATCGTGTGAACATACCCTAATATTATTGTTTTTGAAGAGGCATGGATAGAATAAAACAGGAAAGAAAACAATTGGTTTGTATTGCTCTGTTTTTCAAAGGATACAAAGGGTAAAGCTGATGAAGTGTGTTAAGTCTAGTACAGGGCCTGAGGAGGCGCCACATGTTGTACAAATGCTCTTTTTGATGCACTATCAATGTCTATGTCATGCAGCTCCCATCAGGCGCCACAATAGAAATAACATAATGTATCAGGTTTGCTTAAAGTGTCCTTTAAGCTTTAAGTATGATCAAAATTTTCAAACCAGTTTTTGTATAACCGAATAAAATATCCACAGGCTAGCGTGCAGTTATACATTGCTCTACCAGTATGTTACATTTTGGTAATTTTTAAATCTCTGTGTTTTAAGTCTTGACATTAATGTAGATGGGAACAGTCAGATTGATCTATCATCATGTACTTAGTACAGAGAAATAAGAAAACACAATGAAATTCAACCCTTACACTGTTTTTACACCTGTCTATTCATGTGATAAATACTGTTGCTCTTGAAATCTAATTAAATTTTCACACTGCACCTAAGTAATGAAGCAATTAACAAGAATTCCCAAAGATAAAGTAAAAATAAAAATATAACATGACAACAGTCTGTGCCTACAATCCTGGCACCCATGAATCCATGGAATGTCTAAATTATAGCAAAATAAAGGATGCCATATATATGTTGATATTTTGTATTTTATTACAATCTATGCATACTATATTGTATTGTTTTATAGGACAAACATAACACATACCTAGACACATTGTAATTTAATAATATTATTAGAATCACTCCCTCTACTAAGGGAAACATTTTGATAATACTTTATTGGACTACGGAGAGTTTCAAATCCCCTGTCCTTTGCCATGCAGACCCCTCAGTAGAGTACAGATTGTAACTTGTATAGCAACATGTACTATCTTAATGTAGTGGGGAAATAGGAGGAGATTTACATATATTGGTGTCTTAGATGCCAGACTAAGACAAAGAGCTGCTGGAGTAACAGCTGCACACCTCTTAATAAATCTGTTGCATCCATGGTTGCCCATGAGCTTCACTCTATAATGTGCTCCAGTTATAAGCTTGCACAGTTTTCACTGCTATAAATGACAGTCAATCTGGTTGGTTTCGGGAGACCATGGTCCTCCAACTAAGTTTTAATGTCTTTTACATAAGCTGACATGAATAGCGCAACGGTTGCAAAAAGTTGCAATTTGTGCACAAACCATACCTGGCCAAACTTTTTTGACAATACTGGCCCAAAGAGCTTTTATTCAATTCCCACCCCTAGATTATTCTTTAGTTTTCATGGATTTTTTGAAGCTACATTTTAGAGAATAAAGACTTCCATAGATTACAATTTACAGTATATACTGCTGATAAATTTGCAGACGAAATTTATAAAAAAAGGAACATTATTGTCTTAAAAAACACATAAAACTTTGCCATACTTACATCTCAATAGCAGTACGTTGAACCACTCCCAGAAAGAGACAGCAAGCCCCAGTGCTACCTGGGATATAGTTATACAGGAGCAACTGGATAATAAACAATTGCTCACATCCACTAGGGGGCGTCTCAGGAAAAAACAAAACTGCACTAAACAGATACCAATTCACACCAGTATGCAGAAAAGCCAAAAAAAAAATCTAGAGACTGCACAGATGCAAAAACACTGTGAAACAATCCCCAAGAAAGGGGGCATTGCCAGCATTCTAATTACATATAACTAAGGACCATGAAGGGTGCCAGTCATTTAGCAATGTGTGGTACACCATGCTCGCTCATGACCAATTTATATGCCGTTACTATTCAAGTGGGCTAAACGCCTGCACTCCTCAAGTGGACTGGCTACCTGGCATATCTCAAGTGTCCAGCACAAAACAATGACACCCTCGACTCCCCAGTATAAAAGGGCAAAACTACATACTGAAAAAATATGAAATATGAGGTATGGCCAATTTAGCATTTACCAACCATTTTCAAACAAAATTTACAAATATAAGGAACATTTTCTCAAAAAACAACACCATATTTACAGCACAGTGGCAGTACATTGAATCACTCCCAGTAAGAGGCAGCGAGCATGCTACGTGGGATATACTTATAGAGGTGCAGCTGGATAATAAACAATTACTCACCCACCTCCATTCACTAGGGGGGGTCGTGCTCAGTATTTGTGCAGTCTCTCCAGAGTTTTTTTGAGGCTTTTCTGCATTCTGGAGTGAATTGATATCTGTTTAGTGCAGTTTTATTTTTTTTCTGAGCACTCCTCCCTAGTGTAAATGAATTAAATACATTTCACAAATTCAAGATGAGGAGTGCTGTGGATTTACTGAAGCCTTAAACAGAAACAAAGATCCAGTCACTGAGCCCCCACAGACTCACATAACCAAAGTGTGCGGTACCAATATTATTTCCATGAAAGAGGAAAAGTGAGATAAAATCTTCTGACCAGGGGCAAAGACAGCAAGACAAACTTTAAATGGGTGTTAACCCTTCCCTGTATTATCCAAAACTGAAAAAATTTGGGGCTGGAATTATACTTACAACAGTTTCAACTTATACACAAAGTAAATTTAAGAACAAACTTATAGAACCTGTATGTATGTTTGTAATTTGGAGACTGGCTGTTCAATAAAAAGTGGCAATGGAGGAAATTGTAATAAAAAAGTGACATTACAAACTCCAAAATTATGTGTTAGCATTTTTATACCTTCCTTAGGGCTTGTTCACACAGAGTTTACTGTCAGGAAGCTCCTGCTATGACTTGGAACTTGTTTACTGTGTTTGCCCTTAAGTTTGCCCTCAGTCAAGATGGTGGATCGTGTCTCAGCTGGGTGCCATCTTGTTTCCTGTTTCCTGTTTGTCAGCATATATAAACTCCTCAGCCTGTTACTCATTGCTTGAGTATTGTGTTTAAGCTCCTGCTGTGCAGTCCTCTAGCCTGGAACTTGCATTCCCGTTAGTTCCTCACCTTTGCGGTTTCCCCTGCAAACTTCTAATACCTACGTGTCATTCAACTGTGCTCCTCCTGACTTTGCCTAGGATCCAGTCTACATCTCTGCTGCCTCCTGTTCCAGTCTGCATTGGCCTTCACTGTGTTCAAGCCAGTCCTAGCCATTAGATTCCAGCTGTATCCACTAGTATCGTGACAGGATACTCAAGCCACAAAATGGAGTCCGCTGGGGCTGGAAGTCCGGAAGCTCGCATCAAACAGCTTCAGACTGCTATGGCTAACATGTGCACCGAGATGCAAGCATTGAAAGTAAAAAGTGGCGTTTTATGAAGGAAAATGGCCAAATTACCCATTTTGTAGGGAAAAACAATTAAAGGATTTTCTTTAAAACGTTGCCGTTTTCCGCCCGGATGGTCCCCCTTGGAGAGTAAAAGCTCTGGACCCCCCACTTCGGTGCCTTTTTTCATAAAGCCAAAAAATTGAACCTTCGATTCGGCGGAGATCGTGGAAAAATTCGGGGTTTCCTCAACAATGTGGGGGGGCTATACTTCGACGAAAACCCCTTTGCCCCAATTTCCCAAAAGACGATCAAAAGGGTCCTGTTTTTCCCTTTTATGCTTGTGCCACAAAAAGCCTTTTCCTGGGCTCCCCTTTTAAATTTTAAAACTCAAGCCCCCGGCTGAATCCCCGGGAAAGAGTTAATCGACCCCATGAGTCAGATGTTTGACGATCCCAATCGCGGTGTACGGGCTGAAGCTGCAATACTACCCTTTGGGGCCCCAAGGAAAAACCCCCAGTTCTGGGGATGCCAGGGAAAGTTCAAGAGGGGGGGAGTCAAACCCCAAATTTGGAATGAACCCCAGCAAAAATTGGGTTTTTTTTAGGAAAGGATTTGCGTCCCGTAAAGGGTTGAAAATTGCCCGTGCAGGGCCCCCCTTTTGGTTTGGATCCCCTTTAAAAATTCACTGCATCCAAATGGGTTTTCCCCGACTTTTTCTGAAACGACGACAGGAGAGGTGGGCTACTCTAATTTTGATCCCAAAGGCAGCCCTCCCCGGTCCCGTAGCTTTCCCCAAGGGGCCCCCTTAAAGGGGGAAGATCCACAGAGAGTCGGAATTTGCTATGCAATGATTCCTTTTAAAGGGGTTGAGGGCCGGAAAAAGGGGAGAAATCGGCCCCGGGAAAGGGCCCTATCCCTTCTTTTGGGTGGAAAATTTGGGACCACTTTCTTATAAACTGCCCTAGCCGTCCACGGGTTTTTGGGGGGCGCCACTGGATTGACTCCTAGATGAAGAATCCATTGCTTCAGGACCGGGGTTATCTGAAAGGGGCATTTTTGTCCTTTTCCATTTCACCCGTGGCACCTCAAAATTAAAAAAGAAAAAAAGGGACTCTAATTGCTTCCTTCCCAATCAAGTTCCGGGTTTAAAATTCTCAATGGGGTATTCCCTCGCTAGGGTTTGACTCGGGGGCGAGGGGCCCAATTTCATGGCCCTGTCCTTTGTCAAAAGCGGGTTAAGGGTCCAGAAGAAAAAATCACCTGTGGTAATGGAAACTGTAGATGGATTTTCCACTGAAAAAGGGCCAGTGGACCATGAGACAGAACCCTCGGATCATTTTTTAATTCCCCATTTATCGTGGGAAATCCTGTCTTTCCCCACTGATTCTTCTTTCCCCTTCCCTGTCTCCTAGGCCTACCGTGGCTGCAAGCCCCAGAACCCAGTTTCAAAATGGGAAAACCAAAGGGGATTTTAAAACTTTCCCGAAGGGGATGTCCTTTCCCCAGAAACCCCTGAACAAAGGGCCCAGAAGATCCAGTTCAAGGCAACAAAATTTTTAGGCTACCCCGGAATACGGGAAATTTTCGACGTCCCCGCAGCCCAAACAAAATTGCAGACCAGCCCCCCCCCACATTTGACCCTTTGGGTTGCCCCATTTGACTTGTCCCAGGTGCCCCTTTAACTTTCGGGGAAAAAAACACCCTTTTGGGAGGTCCTGAATTTAAAAAAAACCCCCCCAAAGGGTTAAAAGAAGGGAAAAAACTGGTAAGGGGTTCATCTGCCATCTTCCTCACCAGCGAGGGCCCCATTTTCTTTGTTAAAAAGAAGGACGGTTCCTTAAGCCCCTTTTTATTTATTACCGGAACCCTTTTAAAAAAAATTTTCCATCAAAAAACCCTTATCCTTACCCCCCAAATTTATCCCGAGCTACTGGAAAAGAGTACGACATGCGAAGTTTTTTTTCCAAAAATTTGATCTTCCGGGGCTATAACTTGGTCCGTTTTCAGATCTGGGATGAATGGAAGACGGTTTTAGGTTTTACGTTACGGACACTTTGAATATTTTTGTTATGCCCTTTTTGGGCCCTTTGAATTTCCCCCGCCACCCTTTTTTAATTTTCGTCAATGGGAAACTTTTAGAGAACCCCCTTTGGGCCAGTTCCTTTTTCTCTATCTGGACGAAAATCCCGTTTTCTCCCAAATAATGGATGAATTCCCGAGAAAATGTCAAGCTTTTTTTGGAGAGGCTAAGAGAGAACCCAAATTCTTTTAAAATTAAAAAAAAAAAAAAAAAAAAAAAAAAAAAAAAACAAAAAAAAAAAAAAAAAGTGAATTTCATAGACCAAAAATCCAAAATTTCCTTTGGGTTTTATAATTTCACCCCATGGTCTACAGATGGAATCTTGTAAGGTCAAAAACAATAAAAGGGGTGGTACCCCCAGAAAAAATTAAAAAGATGTCCAAGGTTCATAGGGTTTTTCCAACTTCCCATAGACGTTCATCAAGGAAATTTTTCGGAAATAATTTCTCCCATTTACCCCAGTTGACTAAGAAAAAAAAAATGTTTTACCAAAAAAAATTTGTGTTACTGATCCCGTAATCTGGAAAATTTGTTAGATCGGGGCCCAAATGTTTTTTTCTCCAAAAGGGTCGGTTTGGGGTATCTTTTTTTAATCCCAAATTTAACTTTGTAATTTTTTAATACCCCCCGGGCCCCGGGTTCCCCAAAAGGCAAGGCGGATGCTCTATCAAGAATGTTTTTCAAGCATTCAATCCTACTATTCCCCTAAGGGCCCTTTTTTCCCGAATTTTTAAAGTGGTGGGGGTAATCCCTTTTTAAAGACTTTCTTAAAGAGAAAGAGAGGCCTTTTACCCGTCCCCTACTGTTCCAACCCCCAAAGATTTTATTTACAATTGGTACTTAAGAACAAGGGTGTGGACCCTAAGCAGCGGGTCTATATTCCCCGAAACGTGAGAATGAAGATTCTGAGGCTTGGGCCCATGTTTCCCAAGATTGCCGGTCACAAAGGAGTGCAAAAAGACGCCCAAAAATTTTTTCCCGGGTTTTCTGGTGGCCCAATTTATCTACAGGTGTGGGGAAAAATTTTGTTGCTTTTTGACATTGTGCTAGGGTGCAAGACTCCACGTTCTTCACCCCCGGGCCACCCCAGCCTTTGCCGGTTTCCCCCCTCGCCCTTTTTGGGTTTGATTTCCAAGGACTTCGTCGTAGATCTACCTACCTCCCCCAAGGGGGAAAAAATACTATTCTCGTGGTAGTTTACCGGCTCACCAAAGGGTTTCACTTTTCATCCCCTGTATGGTTACCTCTGCTTTAAAGGGGCACTGCGGATTCATTTTCAGAATTTTGTTTCGCCTTTTTGGAGTCCCTATGAGGTTATCTCGGTTTGTGGGGTTTTTGCTCAGCACTGGACAAAGATATCAATTTTATCAAACCCCCCTTCAAAACCCCCAATTTTAATGGAAAAGGGCTGAGCCCCCAAAACGACCCTGGAAAAGTACCTGGATGTTTATTTTTCCACCTTTCAAGATGACGGGGGTTTATCTGTTTGTGGCGGGTTTTTGTACTCAAATTTCCCAAAAATGGGCCTTCCCCCAAAAAAGGGCTCCCTTTCTTTGCAAAATTTTGGGGTACATCCAAGTATTCTTCCTAAATTCCCCGCTGTTCCCCCAAAATTCCAGTGCTGCGGGAAAAAGGGGTCTTGCATTACAGCAAAATTTTTCAACTACTAAAGGAAACGCTAGAGAGGGCTCAAAAAAAATACAAGAAGGTTTGGGGATAGAAAGTCTAGGCCCGCACCAACTTTTTAAAGGGGGGGGATTAAAGGGGGCTTTTTTACCCGAAATTTGAAAATTTTGAGTTCCTTCACCAAAATTGGGCGAAGTTTTTTGGGCGTTAGAGGATTTCAAGATAATTTTGTCCAGTAGCTGTTTTGGCTCAAAACCCCCCATCATCTATGAAAGATCCATCCGGGGTTCCCCCGTGTCTTAACTAAAGCCTGCTGTGCCCAATCCTTTTTCCGGACCCTTTTTCTCCTAATTTTGTTTCCTGTGGAGATTTATGGGCAAAAAACCCGGGTTTGTTGTGGAGCAAAAATTCTAGACTCAAGAATTTTCAGAAAACTACAATACCTCATTAAGTGGCAAGGTTTATGGGGCCCCAAAAAAAATTCGGGGGGAAAACCGGGGGAAAAACAAACAATGTCCCTAGACTGATAAAAAAATTCATCAGAGACATCCGGAAGGGAGCCATGCCAGGGGATCGTCCAGGGCCCCTGTTGTGGTGGGGGAAAGTCCCGGAATCTCCTTTCTTGACTTGGAAACTTGTTTTACTGTGTTTGCCCTTTAAATTTTCCCTTTAGTCAAAATGGTGGATGGTATCAAACGGGGTGCCAAAAATGTTTTGTTTTCCTTTTTTTGTCGATATTAAACTCTCAAGTTTTTTATCATTGCTTGAGTTTGGTTTTTTAAACTCCCCCCCGCCCCTTTTGCAGGCCTCTAGCCTGGGAAATTGAAATTTGGTTTGTTCCTCCTCTTTGCAGGTTTTCCCTGAAAACTTCTAATTTTTTACGTGTTTTCCCTTTAAAATGTGTCCCCCCCGACTTTTTTCCCAGGGGAAAACCGCTACTCTCTTTCTGCCTCCTGTTCCCGTCTGCATTGGCTTCATGTTTTTCAAACCAAATCCTAGCCAAGGTTCCGCTGTATCCCTAGTTTGTGAATTTACACTCCCTGTTACAAGCGCTTTAGGAATCCTTTTTGGGGGGGCCCGGGTCTGTCGGTTTTCCCCCAAAAGCGGTTTAACAATTAGCAGTGAGATTTCCTGTCGTGTGTGGAACGAGCGGCGTTCAATGAGAGAGGAAAAAGCTGTGCGTGTTTTAAAAGCGCCCGCTGCGCTCGGTCTTGGGAAAGGAAATTTACATGCAAAATTTTGTTTAAATTTCTTCTACTTCCCAAAAAGGCCCCCCTTTACTATTTGCAGCTGCTGATTGGTGCAGGGAGTCAAAAAGGGCCCCTCATTTACATCACTGTTCGGCAGGGGAACACTACAGAAGGGGAGGGGAAACAATGTGAAGATGTGATCCCCTGAAGCTAATCAGGGTGCCGATGGGGTTTAAAAACCCTTTTGGAAAGTATAAAAAAGAAAAGAGGAAATTGGGAACCAGTGCGGAAAAGAGGGAAATATAAGTTTTTTTTATTCTTGAGACCTGTAGCTCACTATTATTTTTTTTGCACACTTTGGGTTCTGGTTTTAGTTCAAAATAAAAAATTGTAATAGAAAGTGTTTTTTCCCAAATAAAAATTTAAAAAGGGCCCGTATTTTCCCCTTCCCCCTCCCCTCTTTTTCCCCCGTGGGTTCCATGGTTTTTTCTGTTTACTTTCCCTTCTCTTCCAAAGAGGACATCACCACTGCAGGTAATGTTGGCTACAGCTGTCCCGTGGCCCCTTTTCAATTTTGCATCCCCTTGGGCTGTTTTTACTTCTGAAATGAAGATCTAAAAGGGAAATGTCAAGTACCCCCCCAGCCCAAATTTTGGGGCGGGAGTGTGATGTTTGTTCAAAAGAAAGGGAAAGGGCAAAAGAAAAAAACCCGGGGGGGGTGAAGCACTGGAAAAAGAGGGGGCCCAAAGGGGGAAAGGGGCCTTTTTTTTCCTTTTTGGCACAAACAGCCTATTATTTATTTTTTTTTATTTTTAAAATTTGGGAAAACCCTTTAAAGATGATTTATAATTTTAGACATTTAAAAGATTTTTAAATAGGGTATAAAAAAATGTAAAAAAAGGCATGGGGGCCTTTAGAATGAAGGGAAATTGCTTCGTTTGTTGGGGTTTCCCTTTCCTTTTTATTTCCCTGGGTTTTTCAAGTTAAAGCTGAGCTGTACTTAGAACTCTTTCTGAAATAAATGGAAAGTAACAATGCAGACCCACCCACTTTTTTTATTTTGAAAAAGGGAATTTTTTTGGCCCTCTTTTCAAATAGGTGCAGGGCCAAATTCTGTGGGCCAGAACCTAGAAAAATTGGGGAAAAACCCCTTTTTTAATTTGAACAAGTATATTCAACATGGATGTCTTAAGAAAGTGAGAACTGTATAATATGACAGTCAAATTTGCATCATAGATCTTAACCATTATAACTGATATATGTATTAAAGGAGATTCCAATAAGATTATTTTCTTTTTAACAGGAGTAGACTAGGTGAAAAAAAAAAAAGAAAATTATGAGTCACCTCCCTTATCCCTCACTGCTGCCATTTTGATGCTCAATGGATCCCCACTTTTTTCCACTAGCTCTTCCCTTCTTATCACTCATGAAATTCCTGCTTGATCAGTTGCTTGTTCATTAATTTTATTACAATAGACTTATGCAAAATATTTTTAATATAGCTATTATTTGTATTTTACATTTTGTAAATGGGTTATAAAGTTTAGCTTATATAAAATCAAATATATAAAATATAAATAATACACTTAGAATGACTTTGATTGGCATGGCTTCCTTAGGAAGTCACTCAAATAAAACACTGGTCTACAATGTGATAAACATGCTGCTGACAGTTAGATCACAGCAGTGTAACAGTACAGGACTCTATGTATTTTAAATGCTGATTCTGTTTCCTTCCAAATGACAGCACTGACAGATGGACCAAAAAGCTCTATAGACATTTCAACACAGCAACAGAAAAGGAGAGCGCTTGAAGTTGTCCTCTATGCAGCAGGCTGAGAATGATGAATAGAGTGTGATTATATGTGACAGGTATTAATATGACCATTCATTTACCAAAGAACACCTGCAGCACGCTTTAATGAATGTGATACAATGAGCAGATTATTTGCCAGGAAAAAAGGAAGTCAGAAACCTCCCCAATTTTTTTGTATAGGCCCACTAAAGGTTACAGGTTAAATAACATATAACAACATGGAATCGAGTATAATGAAGGATTTTCTCACTGAAGAGGGTTCTACATCTTGAAAAAAGCATATAACATTCTCTGCAATTTATTTTCCACTGAATCAAATTAATATCTGGATTGTCGTTTTACATTGAGTGGATTCAGTTGTTAATTTATTTTAAGCTGAAATGTAATACGGCTGAGATGAACAGTGTATTATGCCTGTGTCAAGGTCAGTGGTTTAGGAAGGAAAGAACACACTGTAATTTAGAGAATTATGCTGTTGGATGTTCAGTGATACAGTAGGGGGCATTTATGAAAAACATTCACTTGAGGTTTTGTGCTGAGAAGAAAAAATAGTTATGGAATTACAGAACCAGTGCTTTTTATTTCAAGCGTCAGTGACATTTAGAGAATGCTGAAATACAATCACTAAAT
>JAODAL010041189.1:0-36142 GCA_025379985.1 Phyllomedusa bahiana
AACCCTCCCCCTATCCCTGCCTACAATATGGGCCCACTTTTAACCCACCAAAACCCTGTTACCTACAGGGGTCCAAAAAACCCCTCCCCAAAGTTTGCTCCCCTATATGGGGCCCCCAAAAAATTCCCAAATCTGCCACCGATAGGGGGGCCCCCCTAAAACCCAACCCCTAGCCTGCCGCCTACCTATACGGACCCCAAAACCTACCCCTATTAAAAGTACAAGATAATGCGGTCCAGCAAAAAATGGGGAAAAATGACTTTTTATTAAAAATATCTTCGGTACAGAGGGAAAAAAAAGATTGACTATAGCTAAAGTTAACGCTTTTGGGCTAAAAAAACGAAAAGCCTTTTAAAAACGTGCTTAACATAAAAATACAAAGTGAGCTTATATAAAAAAAGGGAAAGTGCGTGCCCTTCAGAGTTTTTTGCATCATCCCTTTAAAAAGGGGGTTTTTCATTACAAAGTCATGTCTCAGATTAGGGGGAAGAAAAAAATAAGCCCTTTTGAAAATTGGTTGCTTCCCTCTGTCATTTGGGTTTAGAGAATCAGCTTCGTGAAATTGTCTTCTTTTTCGCTGTTTTGGGTCGAACCCCCCCCTGGCGTTTGTGCCCTAGACATCCCCCTGCACTTGATTGGTGGCTGACTTTATTCCCCTGTTGGGTATGCCCCAGACAGGAAACGTCAGGCCCCACCCCCCCTCGTGGTTTTGGCCCCCCTGACATTGGTTTACCCCCTCTGAGTGTTAAAATCGTAGTGAAACCAAGTCTGCTGGCTTAGTCCCATTCAGCTCTGGGGGGAAGGATCGGGGGCAATTACCCCTGTTTAAAGGGTTTCCCCAAAGGTTGATTCACCTCATCACAGGTTCAGCCCTTTAAAGGCTATTTAAAGGGTTTTTTCCCTGATGAAGCAAGCCCACCCCCTATGACTCACATCTGTAGTGTATAAATAAGGATTAAACATGCATGTGTAGACTGCTTGTGTAGTGCAGTGCATAGGTGATCAGTTTGGAAAAGACAGAGGTTGGGAGTTAAGTCCATCGTTATTTATTATATTATATTGTGTTGATGCATGTGTGTGTGTTATATATATTTAATATTATATTGTGTACATGTGTATGTATTTGTATATATGTGTTTTGTGGTAAAAACCCCAACATATCCACAATATTGCCCTATTTGTTCACTAAAAAAAATCCTGCCTGTTTTGTATTTAACTGTAAATACACCCTGATGATGAATTTATCTGAATATTTTTTTTTTACCCTTTATTTGTGGGGTTGCGTCGTTTTTAGTCTGCAGCCAGACAAAGGGTACGTTTACATGGCAAATTTGGGGGGCGTTTTTGGTGTATTTGGCTTTAATTCTTCATGAGAGTTATGAAATACCTTCGTTTCTCCGGGTACAACCCCATGGTTTGTACCTGGAGGAGAGAAAATGAAGTCCCCCCCGATGAAGCCGCAGTCTTTGGGGTGAAAAAAGCCGTGTGAACCCGCCCTGAGCAAAAATTAACACAAAAGGGCCTGAGCCCGGTTTTTTTGGGCCTGAACGCCCCTGGGTCCGGGCAGGAGCTTTGGACTGGTGAAATTCCTATTAAACAAGAAGGAAAGCCCAAGGTTTACAACAGCTATAAACACCAACAAACTGGCAAGGTAAAGGGGGGAGGAGCATTTATTTAGACAAAGGTCTCAAAGTGCTGAGTCTGGGAAAGTTAGGTGTTGCGCGCTTTCCCTTTAAATAGGACAGGGGTTAGCAATGCACCTTTCGGGATGTAAGCAGTGTCTTTTGGGATTGATTTTTTGCGCTTTTTTCAGGAGAAATTTACAGAATTTGGCCCAAACAATTTACAATACGGGTTTCCAGTGGCCCCGTCAGTATAAAAAGATAGGTGGCAAGCAATATTGCCCCCTTCCTTGTACAGATCTAACACAAAAGCACACCCATTGTATTGAATATTTTTCTTTATTTGCATAATCCTTTTCTAACATCAAAGTGGAAGTGGTGTTCATCTCTGATTTCCATGTTATTGGGTGGTCATGTTGTTGATGGTGGGGAGCTCTGTATATTATTGGGCTTATAATGTAATGTGGGCACTAGCAATGTTGTCTTTATGTTTGGTGAGTTATTCTACAGCCACTCTAAGGGCTTGTCCCCACGGCAAGGTTTATTGGTCGATTTTTGCGACGATTTGTGCTTTTACAAACTGTCTGAAAACCGACATGCAACACTCCCCATAGACTTTAATACAAAATCCATTCAGCAGTCCCCACTGCACGAATTTTCCACGGTTTTTTACACGGATGGTTTTTTACACGGTGGTCAAGAACATGTTCATTCTTCCGCCCCGTTTTCGGGCAGAAGATGAACGTGTGGGTGCGAAGGAGGAGGGCTTGTATCCACAAACCGTGGACAAAATCCGTCCCCCTGCGTACCAAAAAAAGGCAAAATACCGGTCGGGAAATCTGACCGGTATTTGGCCTTTGCCGTGTAAACACACCCTAAGGGCATTACCCCACGGCACGGGTTTGCGGCCGGTTTTTCAGACGGTTTGCGGTTTTGCAGACCGTCTGAAAAACCGTCCGCAAACAAGCACAACAGGCTTCTTTGGAAAACCCGTGCAGCAGTCCCCACTGCACGGGTTTTCCGACCGGCAGTTTTTCAAACTACAGCCCAAAACTGGGCATAACATTCTCTGTCCGTCATCGCGGAAAAAATACCGGTCGGATAAACGGGCCCTACCTCTTTCACATGGGACCAAGTACAAAGTAATAAATATAGGAACATTCAGATTAAGAAGGAAGTGAGGAAAATACATGGCTACTGGGCTCAGAGTGAGAAAACACTGAAGATTTTTTTTTTAAAGAAAAAACAAATAATTGAAAAATGTAAACGTCATGGTTTTCTCATATTGTCACATATCAGACCTTTGTAAAGCACTTCCATTTAAAGCGCAGCCAGTTGTGCTGCAGAGCTCACCTTCTTCTTAATTTACTAACAGGTAGCTGATATCATTTTCATACTAGAGCTGCAGTCCGGTCTCCATTCACTGTTTCTACAAGCCTGACAGCTTCCATTACTCTTGACACATACCTTTGTCCTCCTCTTTTCACTGTTAGTTTACTTCTAAGGTCACATCCATATCACAGAACAAAGACTGCTTGAAACAGCGGCTGATGTAATCCATGGACTTTATTAGCTAGTAAGTCTCTCTACAGATATACAGACAGCTTGAAATTATCTATCAGTCTATCATTTATCAGTGTGTCTAATTTCTATCTACACTGAAATCATCTTAACCCCTTCCTGACAGAGCCTTTTATTTGTCCTCGCGGTCCCAGAGCCATAACTTTTTTATTTTTCCACCTACATAGACATATGGGGGCTTTTATTTTGCGGGACAAGATGTACTGTCTAATGTTACATAGTTACATAGTTTGTGAGGCCGAAAAAAGACATATGTCCATCCAGTTCAGCCCATTTATTAAAGTGTTGCTAAAGTGTTAAAGTGTTGATCCGGAGGAAGGCAAAAACCCCCATGAAGTAGAAACCAATTGACCTCATGTTAGGGAAAAAATTCCTTCCTGACTCCAATCTGGCAATCGGAATAAATCCCTGGATCAATGACCCCCCTCTAGAATCCTAGTCACTATAACTTGTTATATTACATCTAGAAATGTATCCAGACCCTTCTTCAGAATCCTAGTCACTATAACTTGTTATGTTATCACGCTCCAGAAATGCATCCAAGCCCTTCTTGAACTCTGTTAGTGAATTCACCATGACAATTTTCCTCTGGCAGAGAGTTCCACGGTCTCACCGCTCTAAAGTAAAGAATCCCTTTCTATGTTTATGTAGAAACTTTCTCACCTAAAGACGTAGAGGATGCCCCCTTGTTCTAGATACATTCCTGGGTATAAATATATCTATAGCGTGATCTCTATATTGGCCCTTAATATATTTAAACATATTTTTTATGTCCCCCCGAAGACGTCTTTTCTCTAAACTAATAACCCCAACCTTGCTAATCTTTCTGGATATTGCAGTCCACCCAGGCCTTTAATTATTTTTGTTGCCACCTTTGTACCTGTTCAAGCTCTACAATGTCTTTCCTGTGCACTGGTGCCCAAAACTGTACACAATATTCCATGTGTGGTCTAACCAGTGACTTGTATAGTGGGAGAATAATGTTCCCATCATGTGCATCTATGCCCCTTTTAATACACCCCATGATCCTATTAGCCTTGGCAGCTGCTGCCTGACACTGGCTGCTACAGTTAAGTTTACTGTCCACTAGGATTCCCAAGTCCTTCTCCATGTCACTTTTACCCAGCGTTTTTCCATTTAACATGTAATCATGTAATGGATTTTTCCTCCCCATGTGCATAACCTTGCATTTATCAGTGTTAAACCTCATCTGCCACTTCTCTGCCCAGGCCTCCAACCTATCCAGATCCCTTTGTAATAACACATTATCCTCCATTGTGTGGATTCCTTTACAGAGCTTAGTATCATCTGCAAAGATCGATATTCTACTGTGCAATCCCTGTGTAAGATCATTTATGAAAATATTAAAGAGGATAGGGCCCAATACTGAGCCCTGTGGTACCCCACTAGTAACAGGGATCCAGCCAGTCTGAGTATGCACCGTTAATTACCACCCTTTGTTTTCTATCAGTGAGCCAGTTGCTTATCCACTTGCACACATTTTCCCCCAGTCCAAACATTCTCATTTTACTTACCAACCTTCTATGTGGAAAAGTATCAAATGATTTAGAAAAATCCAAATATATGACATCCAGTGCCTAACCCCGATCCAGTCTGGAACTAACCTCCTCATAGAAGCTGATGAGATTAGTCTGACAGGACCGATCCTTCATAAACCCATGCTGGAACGGCGTTATACATTTATTTTCAGTGAGATACTCTAGGATAGCATCTCTTAGAAAACCTTCAAACATTTTACCCACAACAGAGGTTAAGCTTACCGGCCTATAGTTTCCTGGATCACTTTTTGACCCCTTTTTGAATATTGGCACCACATTTACTATGCACCAATCCTTTGGGACATACCCCGTTATTATACAGTCCATAAATATTAAAAATAGGGGCCTATCTAACACATTACTTAACTCCATTATGGGCACGCGGGTGTTATACCGTCAGGGCCTGGGGATTTGTCTATTTTAATCTTCCTAAGGCGGAGCTGCACTTCTTCCTGGGTTAGACAAGAAACATTTAAGTTGGAATTTACCTCCTCCCTTTGCTCATTAACAAGAAGCTCATCCTCCTCGGTAAATACAGTGGAGAAGAAATTGTTTAATAGGTTTGCTTTTTTCTCATCACCCTATAGTCTCTCCCTCTGTACTTTTTAAAGGGCCAACATTTTCTTTTATAATCTTTTTACTATTTATATAGTTAAAATATATTTTGGGGTTAGTTTTACTTTCTATTGCAATACGTCTTTCTGTCTCCAGCTTTGCTGCCTTTATCTTTATTTGACACACTTTATTTTCTTCCCTATATCTTCCTAGCGCCTCTTCACTGCCCTCCTGTTTTAGTAGCTGAAACGCTTTCTTTTTGTTTTTTATTGCCTCCTTCACATCTCTGTTGATCCACATTGGGTTTTTCCTGTTTCAAATTATTTTTTTACCATATGGTATGTACCTCTCACAGTGGGCGCCTAAGATGTTTTTAAAGATCCATTTATTTTTTGTTCTGCTATTTTTAAACACCTTGTCCCAGTCAATACAGTTTAGTGCCTCTATAAGCAGGGTACACTTAGCCTTCCTCAAATTCAGTGTTTTTGTGGCTCCATGACAAAAAGCTCTATTGAAGGATAAATGGAAGTTTATTATATCATGGTCACATGTTGTTATTCATATTACCATAGAATATACTGAGAAACCACAAAAAAATTCTAAGTAGGGCAAAATGTGAAAGAAAACGTACTTGCGCCATGTTTGTGGGAGTTTTGTTTTTATGGCGTTCAATCTTCGGTAAAAATGTACGGCTTCCGTTATGTTATAGTGGCATAAAAATTCCAAACATTTTCTATTTTTGAAATTAGCACCATGGCGCCATTTTCTGCGAACAATAATTTTTTTGTACTAACAGCTATGGACTTGAGTGAGGGGGCATTTTTTGCGGGCTGAAGTGTACTTTTGATTGCTAGCTGTTTGGAATGTATGCAACTTTTTGAATTAAATTTATTCCAATTTTTAAGGGACATGAAACCTGCAATTTTGGCGTTGGGAATTTTTTTTCTTCTATGGTGTTCAACATACGGGATAAATTATGTTATATTTTAATATAATTGGACTTTTTCAGACGCGGCAATACCAAATATGTGTAACTTTTTATTATTTTATAACAAGGCTTCCAGCTGCCGAGTTAAGCAATTTGGGCCCTGCGACTTCGCCGCGGGCACCCCAATCGAAGTGAGGAACGGTGCACGGCGTCTAAGGGGTTAAACAGCGTGGGATGGCATTAGCGCCCTCCCGCGCTGTAACCGCAGAGTGTTAGCTGCAATTAGAGATCCCACTACAAAGCGCCTTACTGGCATCAGGGCGTACTCATATGTCCAGTGTCGGTAAGAGGTTAAAGGGAGTTTCCGAGACTTTATAAAACCTACTACTACCTCCCACTTACATAGAAAATTAACCCATACTTACCTCTCCTATCACCAATGTTCCTGCGTTGCCAGAGCTCCAGTATTCCCACCCAGGTCCCTCACTGATGACATTACGTTCATGGATCACATGATTCGGCAGCCAGTTAGTGGCCTCAGCAGGGGACTACATAGCTCAGTGATTTGGCAGCAGCATCATGTGAACATTATGTCATCAGCAAGGGGAGGAACACTGGAGCTCTGGCAGTGCTGGAACGGTGGCGATTGGAGAGGTAAGTATGAGCTCATTTTCCATTTTAGCACAGGTAGGTGCAGGGAGTTTTTTAAACTGATTTTTAATGATATTTAGATTATTTGCCAATGGGCATGAATTTTTCCAGACTGTTTCTATATATTAAGGGGAAACCAGGCAAATAGTTGTTCAAGGCACTACCCCGGGGGTTGGCATGTTTCTTTAAATCACTGTTCTATCAATTAATTAAATAGGTCATGACTAAAAGGGCAAAATTGTTTTCTAAAAAGTGAATTGTTTAAATTTCAGGAAAATTCGATTCTAAACAAGTCGAATTTGGGGGTGATTGCGGGACAAAGCGTTTTTTAATTGTAAAATGGCTGCAGCCCAGGGCGTTACAGGGGGGCAAAGAACTCTGGGGGAAAGAAGGGGCATAGCCTACAGACATGTGCAAGATGAAGCCAATCGAGACCGGGGGATTCGGGACGTCACTGCAAATGCCCGGGGCGCGACGCTGGCAGTTCACACGCTTTCACTGTGCTGTGTGGAAGCTCTTGCTCATAAGCCATACAAAGAACTCACTTTTATACACGATTTTTGGGGGTTGTCACAGCTTGTCTCAGGGACTGCTTCTCTAACTTCAAATTCTGATTTTGGGGGTTTTTGGAACTGAAGTCCCACTGCCCCAAAAATCAGCTGAAAATTTTAACAATTGCTCATTTTTTGAGCACATTGAATACCCAAAGGGGGTTATCTAACCTGTTGCTGTTCTTTCATTAAAGAAACACGTTTTTACAATCCAAATACCATTTAAATTTTTTTGGTTGCTCATTCTTTTGCGCAATTAGATCCGGGGGTTAATAAGCTGTTTGCGTTGGGGGTCACTAAAAGAAAGGGTGTTTTTAAACCCAAAAAAAATTTTCCTGTAAATAATTCTTCCAAGGGTTAATTAGATTTTTTCTGTTTTGTGTTCCTAAAATACACCTGTTTTAACACACTAAAAAGGGGGAAATTTTTGGCAGCACATTTCTATGCCTTTTAAATCCAAGGGGTTAACAATATTTTTCTGCAGTTGTATTCATAAAAGAAACATTGTTTTTTCACCGCCAAAGAAAAAATTTTGGGTTTTAGCAAATTCAAAACCAAAGGGTTAATTACAGTTTTTCTGTTGTTTGTTCCTAAAATACACGCCGTTTTAACACAAAAAAGCGTAATTGTTGGCAGCCATTTCTTTTTCGCAATTTACATCCAATTTTAACAAAGATTTTTCTGCAGTTGTACTCATAAAAAAATTTTTTTCACTCCCAAAGAATAAATTCTTACATTTTTTCATATCAAGGGTTAAATTTAAACCCTTTTTGGCTTTTTATATTCATAAAATACACAGTGTTTTTAAAGGGCACATACAAAAATTTTTTTCCGGGCCATTTGGGGAACGCAATTTAACCGGGGGTTACCCAACTTTTTTAGGGGGTTCTTTGATCAAATACGGGGTTGTATTTACATATACAGAATCTTTATAAACAATCTGTACTTTTTAAACAAACATATGTCAACAGAGAGGGGCAGGCTTTCACATGCAGTGGCAGGGGCAAAAAATTCCTGGAGCGGCACGGTCACAGCACAGCAAGGGACGCCACAGGGGTCATCGTGGCAAAAACTGCCGGTGCACTAGCGGCCGTTTTTTTTTTTCAAACCCAATGGTTCTTGTTTGTTGACGGGCATCCCTTCCCCCCCAATGACATCTGAAAACCCCCAGCCAAGATCGGGGGGAAGTCAAACCCCCTTAGTTGGCTGGCCCGGAGGGGGTCACGGCCCTCACCTCCTCAACCCGCCTCGTCCCCCACCCGGGTTTTCCCCAGCCGAATCTACTATGGGGGTCTGGGCCACGCCATAACGGGGGGATGAACAATTTGAGAGGGCAGTCACAGCTACTGGGAGCGAAGAAATGGGCCAATCCCCCCTGCTTCTTGCAGTAGCGGCAAAGATGATTTAAAGGTGGCATGGGGGGTCAGGTTTAGGGTCAGCCTCTGCTACCAAGACCGTGATGAGGACAGCAATGACGTGAAACACAAATCGATGTGAGAAAAGCTGACCACAACTTGGACCCGGGTGAAGCAAGAGTTTCACACGCGGAAAAGGGGGCGCCATTGGGTCAGGCAGGGGCCAGCCGCAAGGGGGTTGTGGCCCCGTGATCCCGGGTACCATGTGAGGTCGGGGAGCCAAGGGCCCACGGGGTAAAAAACCCGTTTCGCAGTCCAAAAAAATAGGGGCACGGGGGCTCAGCAGGCATGGGGGTATATCACCCCGGGGGACTTGGCTAAAATCAGCTCCGGGGCGGTGTGGCGTTTTTTGCTAAACCCCGGGAGGAGCCGAATTTTTGGGTAAGGGTAAAATCTGGGGGCAAAAGTGAAGCGGGCCCAGGGAGCTAACGTTGGCACCATGCCCTGCATCAACACAACAGGTTTACCATCTGGGGCCGGGGGGAACCGTACTCAGATGTGGTGGGCCATCCTACCCCCCGCCGCAGCTGCCCATGGCACGCATGCCATTCAGCCAGTCAAGGGTCCACCCCTCTGGAAAGGGAGCGTTCTCTTTGCCATCATTTCCCCCGCCCAATGCCCCTGCTCCCCGCTTCTCATGGCGCCCCATCGTTCACCCACATTTCAAAGAACAACAAATGTTCCAACCATCCTAAGTGCAGAACTGACCGTGCTCCGTCCAAGTTGTTTACTGCATCCCCTCCCTTTTAAAGGGGACTCGCCCATTCCGAAACTAATGGGTTGGCCCACCGAGATGGAGAGTTCCAAGCCATAATTTAATTTCCAAAAAGGCAGTAAACCCGCACTTCAAAATATGGAAAAGATGGCCCCGTCCTTACTTATCGGTTTGTTCAAGGGCACGTAGCGGGACGTCTGGGCGAACTACGGTAGGCCAACAGTCCTTTTCGGGCCCCTGGTGAATGTCTTCCTGCCCAGTCACAAACCCAAAAACTTTGGGCGGGGAAAGTGCTTTCTCCTCCACTTTTCAAACTGTGGCCCTGCCCAATGCCCCTCCTCCCCTCCACCACCCCCACCACCACTCACCCCACAATGCTGCCCATCATACCACATGTGTAGGACCAGCTTGTCACGCTTCACACCTGGGTTGCCCCCGCGAACAAAGTCACACAGGGAGGAACTGACCCCGTCATGCAGCAAACACAATGTTGCTTTCCCCCCGCACCCAAAGCAAATCGGAAAACCCTGGGGACGGCAAAGGGGAGAAACATGGGGGTTTCCGCCTGCACCAGGGGGGATGGTCCCCTGCCCCTGCATGGGCACTGTTCAATCTGATTGTAAAAGGTTTCCAAAACCTCCCCCCCGATCTTCAAAGATTTTGAAAATGGGCCCGAAACTGGCAGCACTTTATCCATTCCACAAAGCCGGGCCCCTCCTCGAGTTGCGGGCAGAACTGCCCCCCCCAACCACCTGATACAATGTTTTTCCAAACCCTTGGACCGCCTGCACATGTTGGGCCGACTTTTTAAACAAGAAAGGCCATTAAAGATTTTTGATATCCAGGCGGGCAGGAGTCTCCCTTTAACTTTGATGTCACCAGGGGGAGCCTCATGCTAACCGCCTTTTTCTGAGGGCCCTTCGAGGAGGAGGAAAATTATTTGTCAGTTTCCAGACTACTAATTTAACATCATTCCACTGCTTCTGTCCGGAACAGATCGAAAAATCTGTCTGGGCAGGGGGCTGGGGAATGGGACTACTCTCTGGCCCATGAGTCCGTAGGGGCTGAACTGGAGAAGAGGGGAGAACGTTGAGCAAAACATTGTCGGGAAATATGATTTTCTACCCAGGGGGACAGGGGAAAAGGAGCAGAGCACTAGAGGAGGTAGATGGGGATGAGGAAACAGGCAGAGACCCCAAGCAGTGGCAGTATACAGTGGGGATGGAGCAGGATCCCCCGCAATCACTTTTGCAATGGCCCCAGCTGCTGATTTCCTGGCAAATACAGCCGAAAGTCACCACCGCAAGGGATACTTCTGGCTCTCCCCCCCTATTGGACCCTCGCTACCGTCCAAATGGACCTTTTCCCACTCAGAGGGAGGAAAACTGAAATACTATAGGGAATCCTCCGATCCTGGGGGCTGCATGTGGGCACGCCCTCCAGACAGTCGACCGGGGGGGTTTCCCAGCGCTCACGTAAAACTGCCGCGCGTGTGGGGAAGGGGGGGGGGGGGTAGGGGCATACCAGCTCCCCACACAACCTAATCTGGGGTCATATGACAGCTTCCTAGTGAGGGGGGCAGTCCCCAGCAGCGGGCCGGGGGATCCCGAACCAAAAGGTGGTACCTACTTTACAGCACTCTCCACCCCAGTTTGAAATCCGCTGGACTACTGGGGGGCCAAACTAATGTGGGCCGCAACTTGCCGATTTGCAGGGAAGCTGTCCTCCCAGCCTAGTGGGGCATCAAGCGGGTGTTCATGCGGGGGGCCATCGTTACCCCAAGGAAACCCACTTGTCCATGGAAATTGGGAAAGACTGACCTTTGTCAAATGAAAAAGGGGTGATCGGCCAAAGGGTTTCCACACACCAAAAGCCTTAGCTCAGATAAATCACCAAACGCCTCACCAAAACTTTGAGAAAAGATTGGGTTCAAACTACTTGCCTCACCACTATTCGATGCCACAACCTGCCTATCCACACATCTGCTGCATTTCCCATCTCCCCACCCCCCATCTTTACCAGGAGGTATTTCCACCCCCTCCCCACTCTTTCCCTTGTGGCCACCTATGACCCATCTGCTGCGCTTTGTTGCTGCTGCTCCCTCCCACACGTCATTGTGCCTTCTTTACCTCATCTGCTGCTGTACCCTCCTTCACCTCCCTCTCTGTCATTGTCCACTCTGTGGGCCACCCTTTTTTTGCCCCCCCTCCACACTGTGTCATTTTTGCACTCTCTGACTTCATGCTGCTGTGGCTGCTGCCGTCACCTCCACACTCTGTCACTGATGTTGCCACCTGAGCCCGCAGCTTGTTTTTTTCCAGCTGTCGCTGCCATGACTTTATCAGCCTACATTTCTGCTTCAGTTTTTTGGTCAGTTTTGCCCTCTTAAGTGCCCAGGGAATTTTATAGTGAAGCGATTCTAACAGCGGCGACAGTCATATGCATGTCATTTAGAGATGGACGAATTTCTCAAAAATTCGATTCGGTGACTTCTTCGAATTTTCCGACAAAATTAGTTTCTGTCCGAATTGCTTCGGAACGAATCGTTTTAAAAAAAAAGCTATTTCCAGGCTGCACAGAGCCTGCAGGGTGCTGTAGAACGTTGTGCCATGCTTAAATATGCAGAGTGAGCTGGGTTTGGTCTTCATAAAAATTTGTGTTTTAGAAAGACACGCAAAAGCCCGGGCCGCCGCTTTAGAATCGCTCACTAAAAAATTCCGGGGGAAATTAAGGGGGAAAGAAAAAAAAAAAAAAACTCAAGCGGGGTTCCCTGATAAAGTCATGCCAGAAAAAAGCGGGGAAAAAAAACAAGTTGAGGTTTCAATTTGGCAAACATCAGGGGAAGAGTATGGGGGTGATGGGGGGCACCCAAAGAAATTCATGGGGTTTCAGAGAGGGGCACAATGAATTCGGGGGGGGGACAAAAACAGGGTGGGCCCCCACAGAGGGGCACAATGACAAAAGTTGGGGGGTTCCCCGGCAGCAGCAGCATGAGGTAAAAAAACCCGTTGCACAAGGGTTTTTTGGAGTGGCAAAAAACGGGAGTAGGCCACAAAAGTGGCACAATGACACAGTGGGGAAAGGGGCCAGCCCCAGCAGCTTGGGGGTTCAACAGTGGCCCAAAAATTGACTTTCTGGAGGGGGCCCAAAACAGGAGTAGGCCACAGAGTGGCAAAATGAACAGTGGGAGTTCACGGCAGCACCCAGCATGACAGACAGTGGCCCCAATAAATTTTCTGGAGGTGGAAAAAAAAACCGGAGAAAGGCCACAGAGGGGCCCACAATGCCCACAGTGTGGAGGTCAGGGCCCAAGCACAGCATGGGGTCGACATTGGCACAATACATTCTGGAGGGCAAAAACTGGAGTGGGCCCCACGAGTGCCACAAGGGACAAAAGTGGGGGGGGGTTTCCCCCCCGGTGGGAAACAGCATGAGGTCAGGAAGGGGGCCCCAATGAAAATTCTGGAGGTGGCAAAAAAAAGGAGAAAAGGGAACGGGAGGGGAAACCAATGACAGAGTGTGGAGGGATGGCGGCGGGGAGCAAAAACCCTGAGCCCCGAGATTGGCCAAAATTTGACATGTGGAGGTGCCCCGCAGCAGCAAAACAGCAGCAATGAGGTAGGGTGGCACAAAATGCCCAAAATTTGGGGGGATGTCAAGGGCACCAGCAACACACACAGTATGAAATCTTTAGAGTGGCACAATGAGTGTGGAGGGGGTTTGGGCCAATTTACCAGTCCCGGTAAAAAAAAGGTGGTGGGCCCTGGGGGAAACTGGCAGCAGAGTGTGGCCACCCAGGCGGGTGGCGGGCTTTCAAAAAGTGGCTGAGGCAGGTATTTTGCCCCCAAACCCTTTTCCCCCCTTCTCAAAAGTTTGGGGTGAGGCTCAGGGCTGATGGGTTTGGACGCCTAAGGCTTTGGTTTTGTTGGAAATCCGGGCCCCATCCACGCCTGATTCATTTTTTGACAAAGGTCAGTCTTTTCCCATTTCCCCATGGCCCCCCAAGGGGGTTTTCCCTTGGGGAACGAGGGGCCCCCGCGCACTGAAAAAACCCGCTTGATGCCACACTAGGGCCGGGCTGGACAGCTTCTCAACGGGCCAAACTCGGAAAATTTGAGGCCACACATCCAGTTTGGCTCCCCAATTTGTCCGCGGATTTTTCCCTAACGGGGGTGCAGAGTGCTGTCCAAGGGGCCTCCACCTGTTGGTTAAAGGGTCTGCCCCGGTCCTGCTTGCGCTGGCGACTGCCCCCCCTCACTAGGGGGGGTTAAAGGAAGCGGGCGCTTCAGAACTCCAAAATTTGGGGTTGTTTTGCGATGGAGCGGTATTTGCCCCTACCCCCCTGACCTTCCCTCAGCGGGCTGTGGCATTTAGTACGTGAGCACTGAAAAAACCCCCGGTCAACCTGCCCAGGGGGGACAAAGCACCCACTTGGGCAGTGGAAAAAGGTTGATATGGAGGTTTTTTTTTTTCCCCTTTATAGTATTTCAGTTTGTCCCCCCTTCTCAATGGGGGAAAAAGGTTTCCCTTTTTTTGGACCGGTAGCGGGGCCAATAGGGTGGAGGCCAGAAGTCTTTTCCTCTGCCGGATGCTGACATTCGGCTGCCCTTTAGCCGGGCAAATCAAAAAGCTGGGGGCCCAAATTGCCCCAAGTGATTTCCGAGGGGCTCCCCTGCCTCCATCCCCCAAATTTGGTTACTGCCACTTTGCTTGGGGGTAATCTACCTCCCCTTCCCCTCTTTCTCCCATCTACCCCCCTCCAGGGGCCCCTGTTTCCTCCTCTCTTGTCACCTGGGAGAAAACCCCAACTCATTTCACCGAAAATGTTTTCTGCCCCAATGTCCCCCTCCCCCTCCTCCATTTCAGCCCCAAACCCCCACTCATGGGGGCCGCGAGATGTAGCCCGCCACGTCCCAGTCCCCCCCCCGAACAGTTTTTTTCCCAGCACCCTTTTTCCCAGGCATGAAGCAGGGGAAATTTGACGTTATTTTTCCCATAGTCCTGGCGACTGAAAATAACGTCCCCCTCCCCGAAGGGGCTTTCACAAAGGGGCGGGGTTTTTCACGCAGGGAGCTCCACTGGTGACATCAAAGTTAACGGGGGGTTTAACCTGCCCGCCTGGATCACCCAAAAAATCGTTAAATGGCCTTTCTCTGTTTTCCCCGTCGCCAACATTTTGCAGGTTTAAAATTTCCCAATGGGGGGGAAAACATCGCAAAATCAGAGGTGGTTGGGGGAGGCAGTTCTGCCACTGGCAATTTCGGGGAGGGTTTTTTCCCGGGCTTTTTTTGGGAAAATGGATGAATGCATCCCACATTTTCCGGGCCATTTTGGGAATTTTCTGAAAAATCGGGGAAGACTTAAAGGAAACCTTTTCCCAAAAACCAAAAATTAAACAGGGGTGCCCCCTTTGAAAGGGCCGCATGACCCATCCCCCCTTTGGGTTTCCCACCCCGGAACCATTTTCCCTTTCCCTTTGGTCCATCCCCAGGGGTTCTGATTTGCATTTTGGCGGGGCATGGGCCACACACCATTTCGGGTTTGCATGCGGGGGTCTTCCCTCAACTTTTTTGACTTCGTTCCCCCGAGGCAACCCCAGGGGGTTAAAAATTTGCTTTGCCCACGGCTTGTCCCTACACATGGGGTTTTATGATGGGCGGGAACTTGTTAAAGGCTGGGGGGTGGTGGTGGGGGGGGGTTTGGAAGGAGGCAACATTGGCGCGGGAGCCACATTTTGAAAAATTTGGAGGAGAAAGGGGGTTTCCCGCCCAAGGGTTTTTTGGGGTGTGGTTGCCGGAAGACTTTCCCCCCGTCAGCCGTAAAGGACATGTACGGCCCTTTTACCGTAGTTCCCGGCTCCAAAACGTCCGCGCTGCCATGCCCCTTGGAAAAAACCGAAAAAGCTAAAGGGACACCCCAAATTTTTTGTTCTAAATATTTTTAAGTGTTTGGACTGCCCCTTTTTCGGAAAAAAAAATTACAAATTGGGAAAATCCCAAACCCGGGTTGGGCACAACCATAATTCTTTGGAAGGGTGCAAGCCCCACCTTTAAAAAGGGGGGGACTGAAAGTCCCCAAAAATTGGACAGGACCCGGGGTTTCCAGCTTCTGCATTTTTGAAATTTCGCCTCGCTGACGCCCTGTTTGGGGCCAAATGATAAGCAAAGGAGGAGGGAGCATTTTGGACCGGGGGATTTTGGAAAAGAAAAACAGCCCCCCTTTTTTTGAAAGGGGGTGGGGGAGCCTTGACTGGTTTTTTTTTTGGGGAAAAAGGGGCTTTTGCTTTGCCATTTGGGGCGTGGTTTGTTGCTGCGGGGGGCAGGTTTGGAAACCCCCAAAATTCTGAGCCACTTTTTCTCCCAGGCCCCCGGGGTTTGGGGGTGACCGGGCATGTTTTTTGCCCACGGGGGCCGGGGGGCCAACTACCCCTTGGCCCCGGGCCGCTTTTTCCCCCGCCGCCGCCGGGATGGGTTAGGGCCTAAACCGCTACCATTCGCTTAAGCTACCCCCTTAGCGGTTGGGAAACTTTGGCGAGGGGCAGCGGGTTTGGGGGGGACTAACTTTTAGGGTGCGTCCGCCGGACGCTTTTTACATTTTAAAAATTGTTTTCCAGCGGACAAAAGGCTCCGGGGGAGTAATCTGGGGCCCCGCAGTCAGGTTTGCGGCTCTGGGGCGCGCCGGGGGTGCACACCCCAGGGCGGCAACCCGCTTTAAAACACGCTGCCCGCGGGGGCCCCTGGGTGACGTCACGCCGCTAAAGGGAAAAGACCGGGAGCAAGCGACAAGGAAAGGGAGGGGAGGTCGGTAATTTGCTGCCCGGGGTTTTACTTTTAATTACGCTATTAAAAGCGGGGGGCCTATTATCAAACTTTATATGTGCAGGGGGGGGGGGCTATTATCTTTTGTTATAGTGCGGGGAGGGATGTATTATCTTTTTTTATATTTGCGGGGAGGGGGGCTGTTATCTATTTTAAAAGTGCAGGGAGGGGGCTTTTAAATCTATTTTAAAAAGTGCAGGGGGGGAAGCTATTATCAATTTTTAAAAATGTGCAGGGAGGAGGGCTGTTATTTTATTGTTATATTCCCAGGGGGGGGGTTTTTTATCTTTTGTTAAAAGTCAGGGGAGGGTTTGCTAAAAATCTTTTTTAAAGTGCAGGGAGGGATGCTTTTACCCTACTGTTATATGTGCAGGGGAGGGATGCTATTACCCTTTATTTTATATGTGCAGGGGGGGGGGCTATTTTTTTTTTCTACTGTTATATTTGCAGGGAGGGAGGCTTTTAATTACTGTTTTATTTTGCGGGGAGGGGGGCTATTATCTACTTTATTTTGGAAAGGGGGGGGGCAAATTTATCTACTTTTAAATTGTGCGGGGAGGGGGGGGCTTTAAAATTTTATATTGTGCGGGGAAAGGAAAGCAAAATCCCCCCTACCGATATGTGCTGTGAGGCCTATAAGCTACCTACAAATGTGCGTGGGGCCCAAATAAAGCTACCAACAAATGTGTGTGGGGGCCCTAAAGGGCACCTTACATATGTGCGTGAGGCCAATAAGCTCCCTTAATTTATGTTTTGTGGGCCCTAAAAAGCTACCTACATATGGGCGGGTTGGGGGCCCTTTTAAGCTACCTACAAAAGTGCTGTAGGCCTATAAGCTACCAAAAAAATATACACTTGTGTGGGGCCCTATAAGTATCTATATCCCTGCTGGGGGACCAAAAATGCCTAAAAACCGGGTTGGGGACCTAAACCTGGTTTATATATTTGTGGTGGACCTAAACCTGGCTATTTTCCCCTGCTGGGGACCAAAACCCTTTCCAAATATCCCCTTGCTGAGGGACCTAAACCTCCCTATATACCCGGGGGACCAAAATCTGCCTCCTACCTACGGGGGGGATCCATAACTTGCCTATATACCGGGGGGGACCAAAAACCGCCTTTTAAACCTAAGGGGGGGTTCCAAAAAACTTCCCCTATACCAACTGGGGGATCCTTAACCGGCCTTTTAAAACCTGCTGGGGGAATTTTAAAACTACACACCTCCCTATGGGAGATATTAAAGTATAAAAACCCCCTTTCGGGGGGCGTATAACAAAACTGGGGCCCCCTTTTTCCCCCTTTCCCCGGGGGGACACTTAATTTACTGCGTTGTGAATCGCAAAACCCAGTCTTTAAACCCGGTTTTTTAAGGCCTCAGCCCCAAGTCAGTTGATAAAAGTTAGCAATCGACCCCCGCGGACTCCAGTCGGGGGTTAAGCCGTTGTTAAGGCCTCAAGTCGATGTTAAGCCCTTTTGCAATCGATCTGGGATATGGCCCAAAACTTTTATTCCCCCTGGCCACCCTTTTCCCCTTTCTGTTACAGAATTTTACATATACCCATATTCGGCTCCCTCCGGTGTCTTTAAAAAAGAAAAATTTCCCACACCGTTTAGTATCTGATTTTACCCCCCAACGCTCCCCACTGAGTGAACTACTACCGCCGCTTTCCTCGTGGGGGCCCTGTGCCCCAACTTTCCTTGGACCCTGGGGAAGCGGGTTTTTTTCCCCGTAGCCCCTTGGCTTTCCCCACCTCACACTGCTGCATCCTGCTGACTCCGGGGCCCCACCCAACCCCCCTTGCTGGCTGGGCCCCCCTGCCTGCGCGCCCAAACTGACGCCCTCTTCTCCTGACGATGATTTAAGCCTTGCCTCACCCCCCCTCAAATGTTTGGGCGGCTACATTTTCATTATTTGGGGTTTCATCGTCACTGGGTTATTCCCCCCCCCGGGGCTTGGTTTTGCAAGGGCCCGACCCCCTCACAACATGACCTCCCCCTGCCCCCTCTCCACTCTTTACTTTTCCGCCTATGCAAAAAAGCAGGGGGTATTTGGGCCCAATTTTTTTGCTGCCAAAGCTGCTGATTGCCCTCCTCAAAAATTTTTCATCCTCACGTATAGTGGCGCTGACCCCGACCAAAATAGTAGATTTTCTGGCCCGAAAGGGAAAAAGGATGGGACAGAGGCGGGGTTGAGGACAGGTGAGGGCCGCTGACCCCTTCCTGGGCAAGCCAACTAAGGGGTTTGTTTGACTTTCCCCACCGACTCTTGGCTGGGGTTGTCAGATGTCATCTGGGGGGAAGGGGGTTTACCCAGTTAAAAACCCAAACAAAAAACCATTGGGGGGTTTCTGAACAACACATGGCCACTAAATGACACCGGCAGGGTTTTGGGCCCCACCCAGTGACCCCTGCTGCACTTTCCCCCTTTCTGTTTCACCCGGGCCTGCTCCCGAATAATTTTTTGGCCACTGCCCCCTCGCATTTGAAAAAGCCTGCGACTTTCCCCGTCTGACATACTGTTTGTTCTAAAAAAAAATAAAAAAGGGAAAAAAAAAAAAAAAAAAAAAATTTTTGAATTTTTTGGATAAAACTGATATGATAAATACACCCCTGTATTTTTACTCCAAATAGCCCAAAAAACAAGTCGGGTAAAACCCCTTTGGGTATAAATTCCCCTTCCCCAAATGGGCCCGGGAAAAAATTTTCTTGTATGTTTTCGTTTAAAAAAAAAACTGGTATTTTAACGAATGTAAAATCACAAACAGGCTTAAATTTAAACCTTTTGGGAATTTAAAATTTTGCTACAGGAAAAAAGTAATTTTTTGGCGGTGGGAAAAAAACAGTTTTTTTTTAAATGGACCACAACAGCAGTAAACGGGTTAATTAAAACCCCCCGGATTAAAAATTTCGAAAAAAAATTGAAACCAAAAAAAGAAAATGGGTATTTTGGGTTGTAAAAAACGCTGTTTTTTTAAATGTATACAACAGAACAGGCTTAGATAAACCCTTGGATATTCAAATGTTTCAGAGAGCAGATATCAATAAAATGTATATGCAGCTGCATGGACGCACACTGGACTGCAGTTCCAAATGCCCCACACATCACAGAATTATAACGTTAAAGAGAAGCAGTCTCTGATACACGCTTGATAACCCCCCACAAATTGCTGTATAAAAATGTTTCTTTAGTAAAGGATATAGAAACTGCTGGGTAGTGATCCGCCGGACCACCGCAATCGATGATATCTTAAGCCACCCAGGGAACGGAAACTAAGTAGTCCCCCGGTTTTCACCCAGAGCCCCGCCCAAAGCAGGATGGACTTGCTGCTGCGTGAAGGCTACCAAGGTCGCCCCCCCTGACGTTACTTGCTTGCGGTGGCAGCCGAGTTGCAGCGTGGTACAGAAACGTAGTCCTAGAGTCGTAGTCCGTGGGCAGCAGAATTGTCATGGCAAGGCTTCAGAGCGTTCGTGGTCGAGACAGGAGAGAAGTCATGGCAGCTGCAGAGGTACGTGGTCGTGGGACAGGCAGGAAGGTCGGGCAGGCGGCAGAGGGTTCGAGATGAGAACCGAATCAAGGTGGCCAGGTACACGGTAAGGGCGAGATATGTATTTTTGGAACGCTTTTCCCTCTAGGGCATAACTGGCAACATAGATCCAGCAAGGAGTGAATTGTGGGACTAACCTTACGTAGGGGAAGCTCCTGGTCAATAACCAATGAACAGGGCGCTGGCCCTTTAAATCCCGGGAACGAGCGCGCGCAAAGCACACATTGGACACAGGCACTCGCGCCCGGCCGGCAGAGGGCGCGGACTGCACTGAGCGCGGTCAGGTAAGACCACGGCAGACGCAGCCCCCCGCACGTCCCCTCGCACGGCGGGCACCCTGCCCCGAGGGCACCCGGGAGTTGACCTACGGATGCTCCCTAAGCCTGCCCGCCGGCCGTGGAGCTGCGCAGCCGTGACATACCCCCCCCCCTTAGTTTCTCCCCCCTCCTTTTTTAGGCTGAAGAAACTTATGGATAGGTCCGGGATCAGATATGTGTGGATCCGGGTTCCCAGGACCTCTCTTTCGGGTGCGCGAATCCCCTCCAATTCAAGCAAAGAAAAAAATCGCCTACCCCTGACAATCATCATGTCTAAGATTCCTTCACTTCAAAACATCAGGAGATTCAGCACAGTAGATGGAGCACCGCTCCTCTGATAATCGTTCAGTGTACCAGAGGCTTAAGGAGGGAGACTATGGAAGCGTTAGGAATTCTAAGAGAAGTGGGTAAGGCAGAGCTTTGTAGCACACTGGATTTAACTGAAACGGAGCACTCTAAAAGGCCCCAGAAAATCGTGGACCCAATTGTAGCTGGTAGGGACCTGAGGCGTACGGTCTGGCAGAGAGCCACACCTTATCACCTGGCTGTAACGAGGGGGCGGCGGCCTCCTTCCTCCTGTCTGGCCTGGGTCTTCATGCGGGTACGGCCCGACAAGGGCAAGTCGGTCCTCCCACCAGATATGTCTAAAGTCCAGGAAAAACTTGGGTTGACCCACAACGTGGAACCTCGTGAGTCATAGCCAAGGAGGAGGGGCGGGCGAGGTGGACTACCGTAGAAACCACCGAAAGAGAAACGCCTTTATAATCAGAGTCCACCCGATGTGTATGAGAAATCAGCCCACGGAAGCATCTTCGTCCCCAGAAGACCTGCCGCCGTACGCGAAAATGGCGCACGGTATACGTCACAATATCTGAATTCACTCCCTCTCCACTTTACCATGTCGTCTGGAGGTGGCAGAAGAAAGACCAATTTAAACAATTAAAGGCGGAGAACAAGGGCCCGCCAAATTTAGAGACAAATTGGACACCCCGATCAGACACGATATGCGAGGTAATCCAATGCAGACGAAAAATAGGGTGGCAAAAATGGGTCCCCGCCGTATGAGGGCCGAGGGAAGACCCGTGAGTGGCACGAATTGGGACATCTTAGTAGAAACTATCCGTGACCACCTCCAGATTACAGAATTCCCTGAAGAGGGCGGAAGGTCCGTATGAAGTCCATTTCCGATGTGTGTCCCATGGGACTCTGGGATGGGCAGAGGGACTAAGAGTGCCCGAGGGCCTATGGGCTTGGAACCTTGTTCCGGGCACATGGGTCCCACAGGCGAGCACAAAGTCTTACGTCCTGGTGGCAGTGTCGCCACCAGTAAAGGCGCCGGAGATGAGGGCGTGGGCTTTCGTATGCCGGGTTGACCAGGCCCAGAAGAGAACTATGCCCCCCACGTCCAGAATTCTCCGTCTGAGCGCATGACGAACGTAGGTTCTTGCTGGTGGTACCCTCCGAAGGGTCACCGAGGAGCCTACAGAATCAGCGCCGTTTCGGGATAGCAATGATGTGCTGGTACACAGGTTCCTTCCTCATGACGTCAGAGGCTCGGGAGAGGGCATCAGTCCTTGACATTCTTCTCGGGCTGGCCGGAAGTGTACCTGAATTTAAAGCGAGAGGAAAAAAAATAGAGACCACCTGGCCTGGGCGAGGATTCAGACGCGGGCCGCTGGAGGTAACTGAGATTCTTGTGGTCCGTGAAGACGTCAAATGGGTACGGGCCCCCTCCACCAAAGTCGCCACTCCTCAAGTGCCAATTGATGGCCATCAGTATTCTCGATCTCCTATGGTGATTAGTTTGCTTCAGATCCGGCGAGAAGTCCTGGAGAAGAAACCTCAAGAAACTTCTTGCCCTATAGAGGGCCCTTCAGAAGGACCGCCCCTGCTCCACCGGAAAGATGGCATCACTTCCAGGCAAATGGGCCTATTCCGGATCAGGACGAACCAGGATAGGAGCCGAATAAAATGCCGATTACAGTATGAGAGAATGCTTCCTCCAGCTGCAACGGGACCAACAACTCGTTTTGGCATTCATCCGGGTGAGGGGCCACGTATGGGAGCCACCCAGAGCGAAGAGAAGTGGGGTGAATAAACGATGCCGGTAAAGTATGGGCGAAACCCCAGGACTAGCGTTTGAATCGCCCGAAGACCGCCAGGCGTGCCCACTGCAGGATCCGGTACCGCATCTTTAGCTTGTCCATCTGACAGACACAACGTACGAGACTATGTACCCCAGGAAAGTAAGGCTGTCCTGAGTGAACCGACCATTTCACCAAGCTTGGCATACAGGTACGATGATCCGCAATGGAGTCGCAGTGACCTGGCTTACTAGTACCCGATATTCTGAGCGTCAGTAAGAAAATCAGAATATCGTCCAGTGTAAACACTATGACGCAGGTGTACAGCAAGATCTCTGACTGACGTCATGACAAATTCCTGGAAACGGCTGGGGCGTTGCACGTAGCCCAAAAGGCATACGAGATTACTCGAAATGGCCGTCCCGGGTTTTGAAGGCTGTTTTCCACTCGTCCCCCCTCACGAATTTCTGACGAGGTTATAGGCACCCGTGCGCAGGTCCGAAAAGGAAAACACCATGCTCCCGAAAGACTATCAAAGAGCTGTCCGATATCAGGGGGAGAGTACGTTCATCACCGTGATCTTGTTAAGTCCCCCTGTAATCTATACACTGCCCGAAATACCCTCTATTTTCTGGACGAAAAAAATCCAGCCCCTTCGGCGAGGAGACTTGCTTATTAATCCTTTTTGGCCAAAATCTCCTGAAAGTAGCCGACATTGGCCTAGTGCACGTGCACAGACAGAGGGAATACCCTACCCGTGAGGACTTGTTCTGGGAAGGAGGTCTAAGGGACATCATATGGACGATGTGGGGTAGCTTCTCCAGCCTGTTTCTCGAGAACACATCGCCAAAATCCTGGTACTCGGGTCCGCAGGCCCAGGCGAAGCCAGCTTGACAGTCGGTGGCAAGAAGTGGTAGGCACCGGGCCGTGGTACCTCAAAATCGGTTTCAGGCATTCCGGTCCCCAACGCAGACTCGCCCTGTCTTCCAATCGATGCGTAAGGTCGTGACTTTGCAGCCAGGGGAGCCCCAAGAGGATCGCCGAGTGAAGCAGCGGACAGGACGAGGAAACCTAATCTTCTCCTTATTTAGACCCCACAACGGAGCGTCACCAGCCGGGTTATATACTATGGATGGGAACAGTGAGAGCTCCCCACAGACCGAGGAGATACAGCATCGGCTTCTGCCAGCCGGACTACAGGTATGCGTAACCCCCCGAACCAGGATACCAGTGAGGCCCCTAAGATTGAAGTTCCCGGCAGACCCCGATCCAGGAAGGTCAGAACTCTTTGATTCGCAGGACCAGCATCAGAAGTCACCTCCACTGGCATCATACAAACGAGGAGAGATTTAAACTGCACCTAAGACCGCCTCTCCCACTGCACCTATGTGAGAGCGTGTTCCCGGAGTCTGAGGACGAAGGGAACACCTCTGCGGAAGTGGGCGGTCTGGCGCAATAGAGGCATATCATTCTGTACACGACGGTTCAGTATTTCTTGCTCTGTAGTGGGCCCGTCCCACTTGCATCGGTTCCACCTCTGCTTTTTGAGGCTGTTGGAAATTGAGAATGCTGGAACACAGGAGCCAGGTGAAACCGCGTGACGATTACGCGCAGCCACCCTTTTCTTGGCTAATGCCTCCTCCTGCCTCTCCAGCCAACCTTACCTCGATGGCGGGTGAGCAAAGAAGAATTAACTCGTTCAGGAGGACGGGAGTCTCTAGCTGCCAAATCGTCTTTTATACCCTGCTGTACAGACCCTTATTTGAAGGTAGCGCAGAGGGCGGCATGTTCCCAGCCAGCTCCGAAGCCAGGGTACGGAAGTAGAACCGCAAGTACAATCACAAAGAGACATCGCCTGACGAAGACTCAAGAGGCGGTCTCGTCGTAGGAATGCCACGCGCCGGCTCCTCGAAGACGGAGCGGAATTCCCTTGAAATTGTCAGTAGGTCCCAGAACACCAGGGTCTCGTTTCCTGTTCCAGAGGGTGGTTAGCCCAAGCCAGACCTTCCCGAAAGTAGACTCACCACAAAGCCACTTGGGGAGGACCTCTCCGAGGGAAACAGATACCGCCATCAACACCACGTGACATTGAGCACTGAGTTAAAGAAAACACCGGCAGAAGCTTGGGATCAACCGGCAAAGCTGGAGTGTATAGGAAGCCCGAAGTTTGGTCCCCACGGAGGCCCAACTGAACTGAGAATGAAGAATGTGTGCCACGTACGAGGCGGAGACTGCTGCTGGTATTGCCGAGTATCTGACCGCATCAATGGCGGAGAGCTGGCCCAACCTGCTGACCTTGTTTTGTGCGATTTGTTGCGATTGCTGGGCGAACATCGTCGTAAGATCCGCCGATGCTTGGCAGAGTTCACCTTGTTCGGTATCCATGGCTGGATCAAACTGTAACGGCTGGTATAGGATCCGCCGGAAACCACCACCGCAAGCCGAATGATAGCTAAGTACACGCCAGGGAACGAATCTAAGTAGCCCCCGTTTTTCCACCAGACCCCCGCCTCAAAGCAGATGGACTTGCTGCGGCGTGTTGAGCTACCAGGTCGTCCCCCCTGAACGTGACTTGCCTTGCGGTGGCGCCGAGGTGCAGCGTGGTACAGAATCGTTAGTCCGAGAGTCGTAGTCGTGGCAGCAACGGTCAGGGCAGGCGCAGAGGTTCGTGGTCTTAGACAGGCGAGGAAGGTCAGTGACAGGTCGGCGGCAGAGGTTTTCGTGGTCGAAGACAGCATAATGTCGGGGCATGGCGCAGAGGTTCGTAGTAGATAAACGTAGCAAGGGTCAGGTCACTGTAAGGCTAGAGTATGTTTTTTGGAACGCTATTCTCTAGGCACGGGCAACATAGATCCAGCAATGAGTGATTGAGTGACGTAACCTAAGTAGGAGTGAAGCGCTTAAGCAATTTAACCATAATCAGGGCGCTGGCCCTTTAAATCCCCGGGAACGATCGCGCCCGCTGCGCCTTAGGACACAGGCAGCGCGCCACGGCCGGTCAGAATGGCGCGGACGGCACAGTCACAGGAGCGCTCTGTCTATGTAAGTCCACGGCAGCACAGCAGCCTCCCCTGCTCGACCCCGGCCCAGCTCGTCACCCGGCCCCGTTGGGCACCCGGAGGGGGACCACGGATGCGCCCCGGGCGGCCCGCGGGCCCCGGGGAGCGGCCGCAGGCCGTGACACAGTTTATCATCAAGCAGCCGTGGCAGCACCTTCCCTAATCAACAGTGAGAAGCGGTAGGAGCTCCCAGCGTCCGCGCCCGGACTTATATAGTGGTGACATCACATAATCCCGCCGGGGTCTCCTTGATTGCTTTATTCTCTTGCACATGTCATGTAGTTTTATCCCCTCTTCCCTCCCAATTTCTTGCCCCATGTAAAGACCAAGTGCATACGCAGACAGCCATTTTATCAATCAAAAGCACACTAACTTCGTTCACCTAGCTGAAGTACCCCAAACTTCGACAATTCGTTCAGAACCTGATAGTTTTCCTGAAATTTCTAAAACGGAATTCCACTTCATTAGAATCGATTCGCTCCATCCCCTCTTATGTCATACTAAAACACAACATTGTTATGAAACCCTAAACAAGCTTCCCTCTGCATTATTTAAGCCTGGCCCATACAACGTTTCTAACAGCACCTACATCGCTGTGCCACCTGAAATTAGCTGTTTTTTAACGCGATTCTTCCCAAAGTAATTCGGACCGAAACAAATTTTGTCGGAAAATTCAGCGAAGTCAGCTGATCGAATTTTTGAGAAATTCGCCCATCTCCTTCTCCTCTCTGGTTGAAGGCACCTCCACGGCAGTTGCACCAGTATTCTAGTTTAGACAGTTTTTAAAATCGTCTGTGTGTTGTACGACAAAGGGACGTAGTCTGGGTAAAAGAGGTGGGGCTTCTCTGAAAGAAGGCATGGCTTGAGTGCAATGCCATGTAACAAAATTTTGATGCAGTTAAGGGCAGTCACGGAGCCCTGCGACCGCCCCGGGGTCGCGGGCAATCCGGCCCCATGCCGTGCCCCCCCGCCCCAAAAGTGGGGTTCGGGGGTCCGCTCGTTCCCTGCGGTGTCCGGGTCCACTTACCGGCCACGCCCCGCCCCTCGCCTCTGTCCCTTGGCGGCGGGGGGCCCCCCGCTCCCATGGGGCGGGGTCCCGGGCAGTTTTAAAATTTTAAAGGGCCACTGCGGATAATTGGCTATTGCGGCGCTGTCCCTTTTTTAAACGCCTTTTCCCTAGTAACTCCCCGGACTTTATGCCCGCCATGAAAAGGGTTTTTGTTCCCTTACCCGATTCCCGTGTACCGTCCCTTCTTCCCCTACGTTCCACCACGAATTCTGCCGCCTCCCCAACCTTCCTGCTGTCCCTGACTACGACCCGTCTGACGAATCTGACCTCGCCTCCCCTTGCCGCCCCCGAAGCAATTCCTCCGTGGAAACCTGGTAGACCCCCACAGCAAGTAGATCCCGCTTTGCGGCGGGCTCGGGTGAAACCCGGGGACCACTTAGTTTTCGCCCCCTGGTGGGGGCCCCTCACCACACTTTGGTGGCCAGGGACCACTACCGCAGACCGTTACAGGCATAAATTAAGCCAACTTAAAACTGGTGTAAAGGTAGACTAGACAGTTCTAACATGCGCCAGATTTATACACACTATGATCAATATGGCGAATTTTAAGTCTAGTCTAACTTTGCACTGTCTAATAGTTAGATAGTATCGATAGTTATGTTTACTTGTGTGACTTTAGGCTAATGTGTTGTGGTGTCCTGATGCGAAAAGATATTTGATTTACAGCAGAGGTTTAATAAGTGAGGAGAGGTAAGCATTAATTAAAATAGATGCTGAAATCTAGCTCTTAGAAGCAAAAATGTTGATTAAAGCTACAAAAAAGGTTTCATTGGGGATAAGCCACTAGGCTGTACCACTCCAGAGTGACTGCAATCTGCCCACTCATACAACAAATATAAAAATAAAAAAGTGTTCGGGGGTATTTTTAAAAAACAAATAATTAAAATAGTATTTAAAATACTTTTCGGTATTTGTAATTTTTTAATCAAAATACTTTTTTTTATTCGTATTTTTATTTGTAATTAAAAAACTTTTTAGGAGTATTCAATTTTTAATTACTTTTAAATTCAAAAAAAAATGTTGTAAATTTAAAAAACCCCCTAAACCCCACTTAAAAAAAAAAAAAAACAGCGGGGTGTACACTTATTTTTTTCGTATCTCTACGAGGGGGAAAATTCCCGCGCGTTCCAGAACGCAAGTCCCCTTTTATGAAGGTGATTTATTTTTTTTTTTAAAATCCCATCGCTAAACCATTCTGTAAAAAAACCGATATATCGGAAAGCCGACCCGGATATAAACCGAGGGGCCCAATTTTTTTCCCCAAAAAAATGGGAAAAAGTTTGTTGAGTAAAGGAGGGGGGGGAATCCCCATTGCAGATAAAAAGTCTGGTTTATGGCATTAAAAATTTTTTAACTCCTTTTCCCCCATAGTAATGCAGTTAAAACCCCCCCCAGTCCCTCAATTAACCCCCCCCTTTTGCCTCAATAAGAGTTAAGATATGTGAGAGACTGGGGGTAATAATTTGGTATCTTTATAAATTTAAAGGCCTTTTTTAGTACCCCCCTGGTACAAATATTTTAAAAACCTTTTTATAGGGAAAAAAGGGGATATTTTTGAGGGACAGATTTGGGGTTAAAATCTATTAAAGTGAAGCACATGGAGTACTGAAACTAAATTAATATCCCCCCAAAAGCCCGACCTTAATAGGGATAGAACTAAAAAGGTACCGTATGTTTCTTTTCTGAACATCCTCTCCTCCAGTGACAACTCTTTTAGGGTTGGACACAATGAACCTGGCCACTGCTTATCTGCAGGGGAGTTTCTAACCCGGGGGTAAAGGGCCTCTGATCCATTTTTTGTTTTATTAAATTTTTTTTTAAATTTTTTTAAAATATTTTAGTATTTGAAAATACTTTTTGAAAATAGTTTTATATTTGTATTAAATACTTTTTATAAAATTTTTAATATTTGTATTTAAAATACTTCAGTCATAAGTATTTTGTATTTTGTATTTAAAATACTTTCCCAAAGTATTTTCCCGAATGCCAATAAAGGTAATATAACATAGGCTCACCCTTAAGTAACTTGTCCCAATACATTGTTCTGCTTGCAGCTTATGATGCTTTTTGTCTGATAGCAACTGCTCGGATTTCCCGCCGGCTTGTGCGGTGCATATAACTTCATACAAATGGATAGATCCACGATCCAGCGTGCTCTTAAGATCAACTTTATTTCATTCCAATAATCCAAATCAGAAGCTTGCGTCTGTCACATGATCTTACGTGTTTCAAGCTCAAACAGCTCTTGTTCATAGATAAAAGAATGTGACATAACGCTCACTTAAAAACATATGCTAAGCAATCGTTCCTTACCAACAGGCATTATGTTACATCCGGCTGCATTTAAAGGAAAACAAACCCACTTGTTACTATACATATATGGGTATACTTACTATTATCATGGTAAAGCTAGTAAATAGTAAAGATCAAAATATTACATTTATTATTTGTTTGTAGATATAAAATGCTCAATAAATATAAAAGAGATTTGTCCCATAGTTAAATTCATTGGGGCCTCTAGAATTTAAGTTTAGTATCCACTGCACCTCTCACTTCCTGACAGTTTTTTGCCAGTACCCCCCTCTTATAGGTTTCTGAATTGCGCGTTCTATCACTTTCTTTTATATGTGAACAACAGCTGTTTGAGCTTGAAACGCGTAAGATCATGTGACAGACACAAGTTTTACCCCATGCTTCTGATTTGGATTATTGAAATGCAATAAAGTTTATCTTAAGAGCACGCTGGATCGTGGATCTATCCATTTGTATAAAGCAATCTGCCCACAGTCAGGCCCCCGATCGAAATAAAAAAGACCTGGTAATCCTCTGAAAGTAGTGGAAGCACCAAATGTTATAGCTTCTCATAAGATCTGTAGGACGTAAGAATTGCTGCACTTTAGCTGAACTTTATATTTTGTTAATGGCACAGCTTTGACTGTACCCTACATGTTATTTTCATATTGCTCTAAGGGGAAACAAGTTAGCTGCCAAATAACAAGAAAAGAACAGGAATGGTATGTACTGTACACTATAGTTTTTAATGACTCAGTGTATTATCCAAGGAAAGTGCAGCAGCTTCATAACTAAGCATATTGTCTAGTCCTTGTATACAATTTCTAATTTTAGATATTCTCCAGTACAATATAAAAAAAACTGTAGTTTTAATTGTTGTAAGCTTAGTCAAAGGATATGCTGTATGCTTGTTCGCTTCTATACTCCATGTAAGCTACTAAGAAATAGCTGATATGTTTAAAATAAGGATCTGGATCTTTAAAAGGGTATTCCCAACTTACTGCTTAGCTTTAAACATGTAGGTAATGGTAAACTAACATTAGTACCAAATACATGTCTGTTCTGATTTTGCTTTATTTCAAAGATGGAGCAGTTTTTCAGCTTCTTTACAGATGCTTTTTTAGGTTACAGACCGTCTTTCTCTGCTCTACCAATCGCTGGGCTGTTGACATCACTCTCTGCTGTTCAAATAAGTCTAAGGATGCGTCAGCATAGGTGATCTTTATTTAAAGTGGAATTCCAGTACGCAAAAGCAAGGTTTCGACTCAAGTTTGATAAAGACTCTATTTATTGAGTCGAAACATTGCTTTTTGTTTTGGGATTCCACTTTAAATAAAGAACACTGATGCCGACGCTATCATTGGATTTATTTGTGTATTTTCTTTCACATTGGCGGTCTATTGCAATTTATGGTGTGGATACTATAGACAAACATATATATTTTATTATTCTCTGCTGTGTCTTATCTGCAGGATGAGAGATTATTGATAGAAGCTTTAGAATTATTAGGAGAGCTCAGTAATTTTGTGTCCTGTGGTGACACTGTTATATTTGCATGAAAATACACAGATAGCAGTATCACTCTTTTTATCTTAGCAGCTTCCTCTCGTGACAAATATAGCTTTGCTAGATCACATTTAAAGCCAGAGCTCCTGCTTGAACAGCATATTTTTTAAAATGCTTCTATTAACAGTGTCTCTCTAACAGGCTTAGCTAGTAGTAGCAGTGAGCAGAACTGCTTCTGTGGAAACAGCCAGGTGGGAAAACCCCCTTAAGTGTTAAAAATGTGTTCAATGATTTTTCAGCAATGAGGATATAATCTTGCAAGAACTCTCAATGCATGTTGCACTGTAAATGAAGTAAGTCTACAAAATCAGGACAATATGAGACATGCATGCAAGTACCAAGTGTCAGGCAGGCAGGCACACCTAGATAGCGGATATGTGTGGGTGTTGGTGCTGTTAGGCTGGGACTGTGAGGAAGTAACCACAGAGACTCTTCAGTTTTGGGTCTGACAGGCTTTACTCACGGTTTTAAATTTGTAGCATGTGACACTCTTCACTATAGCAATACAGGTAACAGCACAGAATTGGGAACACAAGATGTAAATTCTTTCTCCCATGTAACTCTTCAATGAGAAGCACTTCCCAACTCCAACATAGCTGGTCTCTCTCATTCCAGTTACCGCTACACTCTCTTCCAAGAGAAGGGACTCCCCAACTCCAAACCTTAACTTGGCCTGCACCTCCAATTACCACTACAGACCCAACCAGCCATGCAACATGGTCACAACTTTTAACTTCTATAAATCTCTTTATTTCTCCTGTCTCATGTATCCTACCTCTCTCTGTGCTTTCTTTCCATCTTTCTCCTTCTGTGAGTGCTCTTGGGGTGATGTTCTACCCTGCCTGTCCTACTCCACCCCCAGCAGTTGTGTAGGTGACCCTTTATGCTGGATCAATAAACTGAACACTAATTACAGAACTACTTGCCTATAATGGCAGGTTCTCCCTTATAGCTGTCTGCAGGCCCTCCCATCTTTCCGTCTTTGATTGGCTTCAGGCCTTCACCCCTCTGTGGTGCTGAAAGCACTCATGCACCTTAATAAAGGTGCTTAATCACCATCGTTACACTATGTACACCATACATTCATTTAATACACATCTCAAATATAAATTCAAATAAAACCACTACCAAGGTGGTCACACACCCTACATCTCCCCCTTTTTTGACGGAACCTGTCCTTGACTTCCCACATAAATATAAAAATATATGACTATAGAAACTTAAGTACACAGCATATGATTTATAAATACATTTGGTACTTTAACTCTGCTTAAAGAATTGTTTTTTGTGTTTTTTATGTGTAGACAAGCCCTTATGCTGGAACAATAAAGTAGACATGAGACCTTCTTTATAACACCAACTATAGAATTACTTGCCTAAAATGGAAGATTCTCACTTATAGTTACCTGCAGCCCCTCCGTTTTTCCCCTCTCTAATTGGCTGCAGGCCTTGACTATTCTACGGTGCTAAAAGTACAGGTAATCCTAAATAGAGGCACTTAGTCACCATCATTGCACTGGCTACACCCTAGAGACACATAATGTACATTTCAAATATGAATGCAAATAAGACTACTGGCAAGGTTGTTGCAAACCCCACAAATAAACAATTAATATATGGTGAAAAACAATTTACAGCTCTGGAAAAAATTAAGAGACCACTGAACAGTTTTCTAAAAATCAGCATCTCTACATGTCTGACAGCCATTCCATTCCAGTGTCATTTGAATTCCAACCAAAGTACACCTCATTCTACTTATTGTGCTTCTGATTAGGTGATCACCTGTACCAAATCTTATTTAATGAAGGAAAGTATAAAAAAAAACACTGCTGTGGTCTTCACAATCCTCTTGCAATAGGAAAAGCTGAATGGCAAAACAAGTGCTAGGAATAGGCCAAAAGGAATTTGAATGAAAAAATCATGGTTATTCCACCAAATATTGACTTCTGAACTCTTCCTGAGTTAAAACATTAGTCTTATTGTTTCTAAATAAATATGAACTTGTTTTCTTTTACATTATTTGAGGTCTGACAGCACTGCTTCTTTTTTATTATTTAGAAAATTTCTCATTTAGTGCAAATAAATACAAAGGGGAACATGTATGAAGATCGGCGCTTCGAGGTGGCCGTTTTCATGTTTTTTTCCATGAAAACTGCGCCTGATGTATGGCCGTACCCGAAGTGCGTTCATAAATGCGGTGTAAAGTTCCCCTCGCCTCGCCTGTGTGTGAGGCGTAGTGTGGAACTTAGACGCATAGGTAATGAGACTAACATGTATTAAGTTTCTAGACAGGCTGGAAATCCGAGATAAATCATTAAGCATATCAGTGAATAGAAATCCTGCTTGGAGGACCACAGTTCAGACCTGTGCTTTGCTGGCTCTTGCTGTATATACTAAATAGAATAAAAGGTGAAAGCAGCAAAAATACATCTCCAATTGTTGGTATTAAAAATAAAAAAATTAACATCAGTACAACATCATCAGTGGCTTATTTAATGTAAAATTACTTTATCGGAATTTTTAACAATTTTATAGCTGATATTTTTTTCTTTCGAGATCTTATATATATTTCCAATATTTTAAATGAACAACTTTTTCAATACATTGAAATCTTTTTTATACAACTTGGATATTTATCTTTATTAATTAATTACTTTTATTGACAAATCATTTTTATTATTGTACTGTTGTAACTGTACATTTTGCTCCATTAAAATAATTTCTAGCTCCACTTCGCCTCCTCTGGCTCAAGTAGACCACATTGAACTAGGTCTGCCTGTGGGAGCTGTAATGCGCACTCACACATGCGTCGGAGTATTCGAATCTGGTGCGTCCCGCCCCAGAACGCCCACAGCACACCCCTTCATGTTAGGCTCATTACAAAGTGGCAAAGCTTGCGCCTAACATCGTATTAGTGCGTCCGACAGCAGAGCCAGCACAGTGAGACGTATTATACGCATGAAAACGGGCGAAAAGCCCATTCATACATGTCCCCCAAAATGTTTTGCTTTGAATTTTGGAGACATGTTGTCAGTAGTTTATATAATAAAATAACAATGTACATTATTCTCCAAAAATGAACCATTGAAGAGAAAAATCAGAGAAACTGAAAATTTTGCAGCGGTCTCTTAATTTTTTCCAGAGCTGCATATTCTGGCAAATTCATACACATTACAAACTATGCCCCTAGAAACCCCACCGTATACCAATCTTACCATGAAGTAAAAGTAAAATCACAGCTAGCTGTGAGCGGCAAGGCATGTGAATGAGGAGGGTGGAACTTGCAACCATCCCCCTCATTCACTTCTATGTAAGCTTTCCAAAGATAGCCAAGTGCGTGCGTTCGGCTATGTTCGGAAACTCCCATAGAAGTGAATGAAGAGGACAGCCGCAAGTGTCGCCCCACTCATTCACATGCACGGTCAGCTCACAGCTAGCTGCAAGCAACCAGTGCAGGGAGTTTTATTTTGAGAAACCAAGCCCTGTCATAGCTGATGTGTCCCTAAAAACATTTCGAATTGTAATGCTGTTCACCTATCAACAGACTGAAGACTGGGTCATTCACATCTCTACTGAACACAGAGGAGAATCACTACCAGGAAACGTATTTACAAAGAAAAGCTAGATCAGATGTAACTTAAATTATCAGTGGAGTATATAAAATACCGCCCCATTCAGGGAGAAGTAAGGGGATTTAGAGAAAACAAATACTGAAGGAGTCGAGATGTGTTAGTAGTGCTATCATTTAACCACATAATGACAAAAAGATCCATTCTAACTAATGATACTCCCTGGGGCCGGTGAGATCATTGCTTTTTGAGCATGATTATTGTATTTTTGGCATTGTCTTTGTCATTGCCTGCAGTGCATGACATTGTTCAATTTTCAGTGTTCATCATTTTGTACTGTGACAAATTAAATATATTACAGGCCGACCAACTTACAAGCCAACCAACTTATTTCTTGGGAAGAGGAAAAAAAATCTCTGCCTGTGTGCCCTAAGGCTGCACAAAGACTCCATGATTCTCACATAGCCAGAAAATAATTGCAAACCAATGTTACGGTGCCCCCTTATGCTGCACGCGATGCCTGCCTGAATAATCAGAAAAACATGTGTCATATCTGGACGTTATCAGTGCTATAGCTCAGGGTAACAGCGTGCAAACCACCACACGCCTATCACTACAGCTTCCAGTATAAACAGAATCCACAGGCAAGTAGACATGATTCATCCATCTATTAGTGACAATGCTTTGCAGCAAATCCAGCAATTGACTAGTGCCTGATGAGCTACCAAACAAACATCATTTCAGAGAAAAAAAGACATATGACTGTATTGCTAGTGTCCTTGGAACCCTCGTAACACAAATGCTGCCTTGATATATTACCTAACACCTGCCACATAAACTAATAATAGCATTAAAAGCAGAAGAGGCTGATATTCAGATTTAAGGATCATTCAGTACAACATAAAAAGATTTCATCTGATATTTTTTCTTCCTGCAAATTAATTTGTGGAAGAGAGAGGTTGTCAAAAAGTGCTTAAAGGGGTTTTGCCACGATCTCATCTCATTTCATACCTCCTGTATCCAGTTCTTCAGCTCTGTGTGCTCAGAAGGGGGTGTGTGTGAGGCATATCATGTGACCCAGCAGGATGACATCACCATGCCTTTCCTCTCTGTAGTCAAAGAAAGGTCTGTTTATGTAAAGCATTGAGAGTAGCTGAGAGGTAAAGTTTTTGTCTCCAGGAACAAGGGTCCTAGGTTCAAATCCCTGCAGGAACCGAATCTGTTGTTTTTTCTCTTAATCAATGCACATAACTCATTGAGGTTTCTTTTTTATTTATTTGCACTGTTCGACTAATTACTAAGGAATACAGAGAACAGGAGTAGAAGGACAGCACCTGGGGTTTGAACACTCAGTAGCTGCCTGAGAGGAGAAGTGATGTCTGAGCATGTGCAACCAGGACTGAGCAGCTCTTAGCCCTGGTCATGTCCCCTGGAGATGAGCTGTAAGCAATGGATCACTAAAGGAGCAACTAAAACAAAAACGGTGCAGAATTTTTATTAAAAATGAATGGTGAAAATTTTGTTATTTCATGTGCAAGCTTCCCACGTCAATTATACTTCTTGGCAAAACCCCTTTAAATGTGCAGTGTTATTAACTAGTTCCTGATCGGGTCGTTTAGCCCCTTTCCTGATCAGGCACATTTTCATTTTCTGTATTAAGTAATGGTATGTGAACTCTATAACAATTTCTTGCATTCAGTTATTCTACTAAGTTTTCGTCACGTCAGAGGAGGTGCAGTGGGCCCTGACTGCCACCTAGCCTACTGTCCCTGCCTACTTGGCGTGCTGCCCTAGATGGCAGACCCCAACTGGACGACAGCCCCTACCCTACTACGTGCAGGGCCGTCAGGGGAACGCAGGGGAAGTCAGACAGTCCAGGTCGATAACGGTCGGATACACCAAAGCCACGAATTGCAAACCAGGAGAGTAACGGTAAACAAGCCAAGGGTCAAAAACACAGGAGGTCACGCAGTACAAAAACGGAGGATAAAAACATAGTCGAGGAGCGAGCCGAAGTCAGGAACACAGGAGTAAGCAAGCAGAAACAGGAATACACGGGAAGCAAAAGGGATAACCTTTCTCAGGCAAAGACTGACAGAAATTAGTGTGTTTAAATAAGGAGCCCGCCCCAGCAGATGATTGGTGCGGCCTCCGGGCCCTCCCACTGGCCAGTGCAATTTTGCCCTCTGACCTGATTAGGAGCCGAGCTGTCACTCCTAAGTCATCAGCCCGGGCCCCTCCCTGGG
>JAODAL010041190.1:0-36142 GCA_025379985.1 Phyllomedusa bahiana
CGTCCTTTCCCCGATACTATGACTTTTTCCCCACTGTGGGGTTAGCTAAATGTTGTTGCTCAGCAAATGCCATAAGTAGACTGAGCCGACATAAAGGAACAGTAACTGCTATTTCTGACCTGTTTGCTGTAATGCAAGTCCAGGAGTCAAATAGGTTGGCACGTTTCTCTAAAGGGAAGTAAGGGACATTTTTTTGGGACCAAAGGCCATGATGCTGAAACAAACTTTCTCTAAAGGTTTACCTAAACCGTCAAAAAATGAATATTGGAACCCAAAGGGTAACTTGGGCAGAGTGAAAGAAAATTCATAAATGTGATATTGGTGCTTACTTTCTCTTACTCAGAGGACACTCTGCAGGGGGCCCCCGGGACCCGCCGCGCTTTAAGCAGCGCAGAGGTGAGTCATCCCCCCCGCGTCGCTCAAATATCCTGGGGCTGGACCCCCGCACTTCCGGCCGGGAAATACCAGGAGAAATCCCGGCGTGGGGCGGCGTGATGATGTCACGCCCCCCACGCCGGAAAAAAGCTCCCGAGCGCGGACCACAGCAGGGATGGGGAAAAGGTAATAAAGTTTTTTAATTTTTTTTTTTTAATCTACGGGGGGCACTGCTACGGGGGACAACAGGGCTACGGGGAAATGGCACAGGAGACACTGCTACAGGGGACTAGCACAGGAGGCAACACTACGGGGGGACATGGCACGGGGGCACCTACGGGGGACATGGCACAGGGACAGGCACGGGAGACAGACTGGCTACGGGGGACATGGCACGGGAAAACAGGGCACGGAGACACGCTACAGGAACATGGCTACAGGGACACTGGCTCAGGGGAGACATGGCTACGGGGGACACGGGGCACGGGGAGGGAGACATGGCTACAGGGGACATGGCTAAGGAGACAGGCACAGGGACATGGCTACAGAGACACTGGCTAACAGGAGGGAACTGGCTACAGGGGCCCTGGCTCGGGGACAGGCTACAGGGACACTGGCTACAGGAACACTGGCACAGGAACCCGGCTACGGGGGGAACATGGCTACGGGGGAATGGCTACGGGGGAATGCTACGGGAATACGGGCTACAGGGGGGAGACATGCTACAGGAGGGAGACATGGCTACAAGGGAGACATGGCTACAGGGAAAAAGGCTACATGGGACAGGGCTACGGGAACACGGGCTACGGGAGACCTGGCTACAGGGACACGGCTACAGGGGACACTGGCTACAGGGCAGACAGGCTACAGGAACACTGGCTACAGAAGAAGGCTACGGGAACACGGGCTACAGGAGACACGGGCTTACAGGAGACACGGGCTACGGGGGAAAAAGGCTACAGGGGAAATGGCTACGGGAACACGGCTACAGGAGACACGGCTACAGGGGACATAGCACAGGACATAGCTACAGGAGGCGCAGGCCTGCGGGGGACCGGCTACGGGGGGCATGGTACAGGGGACACTGGCTAGGGGGGACACGGTTAGGGGGGGCACTGGCTACAGGGGGCACTGGCTCAGGGGCACTGGCTACGGGGGAAACCCCTGGCACAGGGGGGCCATGGCTACAGGGGGCAGACATGGCTACAGGGGACACTGGCTACAGGGGGAACTGGCTACAAGGGGACACTGGCTAAAGGGGGGGACACTGGCTAAAAAGGGGGACACGGGCTACAGGGGGCAGCATGGCTACAGGGGCAGACATGGCACGGGGGCAACATGGCTACAGGGGGCACGGGCACATGGGCACTGGCTACAGGGGCCGGGCACAGGGGGCAGACAGGCACAGGGGGCAACATGGCTACGGAGGCAACAGGCTACGGGGCACTGGCACAGGGGCAGACAGGCTACAGGGGACAGGATACAGGGGGCAGAAAGGCTACAGGGGGCACGCTACAGGGGCAAAAAGTTTAAAAGGGGCAGACTGGCGCAGGAAAACGGCTAAAAGGGGGGGCACTGGCACAAGGGGACACGGCTAAAAAGGGTCACCTACAAAGAAAAGGGCTACAGGGGGGCCTTCACAGGGGGGGAACATGGCTACAGGGGCACTACACAGGGGAAACGGCACAGGGGGCACTGGCACGGGGGGCCACCTCAGGGGGCAACAGGCTACGGAGGAACTGCAACGGGGGAGACAGGCTAGGGGAGGAACATGGCCAGGAGGCAACGGGGGCTACGGGGGCACGGCTACGGGGAGCAGACAGGCTACAGGGACAGGGAAAAACAGGGGGCAGACAGGGGCAACAGGGGGCGCATGGCTACAGGGGGCAACAGGCTTGGGGGCCGGGCTACGGGGCCCCCATCACAGGGGCCGGTCAGGGGCCTGGTAAAGGGGCCGGGCAAAGGGGCACGGTACGGGGACACGGCACAGGGGCTCTTGGGCAACAGGGGGCCTGTAAGGACTGGCACAAGGGGAAAACATGCTCGGGGGAAGCAACACGGGGCCATGGCACGGGGCCTGGCCGGGGACACTGGCCAAAAGGGGACACTGCCCGGGGGCAGACGGGCACTGCTACAGGGCAGACATGGCACGGGGGGCAACAGGGCTAAGGGGCAACAGGGCAAGGGGGGACACGGGGCTACAAAGGGGACACGGCTAAAAGGGGACACTGGCTACAAAGGGACAATGGCAACAAGGACATTGCAAAAGGGGGGCACGGCTACGGGGGTGCAGACTGGCTACGGAGGTCAGACCATGGCCAGGGGGCACAACTAGGGGCAGACGGGCACAGTGGCACGGCTACGGGGGGCAACATGGCTAAGGGGCATATATACAGGGGCACGGCCCCACAGGGGGGCAAAGCCTAGAGGGGGCATTTATAAAGGGGTAAAACTACAGGGGGCATAAAAAGGGGGCATAAAAAAAGGGCTGTATAAAAGGGAACATTTAAGGGGGCAGTAAAGGGGCAAACATGGGGGGGTTATAGGGGGGGGCCTATATTCTTCGGGAAAACCAAAAATCAAAACAGGGGGCAAATAAAAGGGCCATACATCTTACAGGGGGCTGTAAGCCTCCCACAGGGCACAAATTACCTAAAAAGACTGTATACCTATCTACCAGGGTCTACATCCCTACCTACTCAAGGGGTAACATTCTACCTATTTATTTAAATGGGGTGTCCTAACACAGTAGGGGAAAAAGGATCTAAGAATTTGTGGTTTTCATTTCTGCAGGGACATTTTTGGCCCCGGAAGAAGGGCATGGGGGCTGGACAAGGAGAGGAAAAAAAAGATTTAAGGGAAAACGGGTCAAAAGGACTCTCCGGTGAGTCCCCCCGATGTCAGGGGGTTTCTTTGCTTCTATATTTGATCAGTCGAATCTCGTCATTTAATGTGACCTGAGCTGGTAGATGCGGTTTGTAAAAGGTTTTTTAGCAGTAAATTTTAATTTGTTTTTTTGTGAGTGTTTGTTTTTTTTTTTTGGGGGGGGGGGGGAAGGGGCCCATGCACACTCTGCCCAGGGCCCAAGGGCTGTAAAGAAAGGCCCCGCCTCCCCTCAGCCAAGGGCCCCATCGCTTTTCTCTTAAAGACAGGGGCAAACCACCCAGAAACGGGTGTCTACAGATGGTGATGTTGGGGTTGGCTAAATCCCTTTTTTCTTTTAAAAACCCAGTGGCAAAAGCAAGTTAGGATTTTACAAACCAAAAATGGCATTTAGCTTCTCACTCTTTTCCCATAATGCCTGTAAAGACAAGGGTCCTCAAAAAGGCAGATGACACACACCCATGGGGGGTTGTGGTGGAATGGGTCCAGCTTTAAACTGCAGTTTTTGTGTGATTGTAATTCAATTTTCACAGCGTCTACCTCACTGCCAAAAGGACAGATTGATAAAGGGATGTTCATACGACATAATTGTGGCGCGTACAGTACTCCCCGCAATTACGCCGGGTGTCTGGGAGTCACGCTAATACGCGTGTACTCCCGCGGCGCAGGGGGGTGGCAGCCCGCCGGCCCCATTGACAGTTATTACTCGCGGTGCGTATTCGCCACAAGTAATTGACATGTCACTTATCTCCCCGCACATACAATATGATCGTATTATACGCGCGGGGAGAGGAGGCGTAATCCATAGTTCTTTATGAGAACTGTGGATTACCGTAATTTCGGCGCGCTTCTCGCTCGTATTAGAGCACAAATATGATGCAAAATGCGTGTCGCAATTACACCGTGTGAACATAGCCTTATACTAGTTATATGAAATGCATTTAGCCTCCACTATTGGTGAATGCAAGAACTTTTTCAGAAGAGAAATGACACCCCAATGTTCTGAGGCTTATGGGAAAAGCTAAACCGGGGAGCAAGGTCTAAGGGACTGTAAATGGTTCACTACCAATAAGGAGGTACTAACTATCTCATGACGAATTCCTGGAGTTGTCTTCATTAGTAACAACTGAAGCGTAGAGGGACAGAAGACACAAAAAGATTCGAAGTACCAAGGCTGGAGGCAGAAATCGTAGTTAGACAGGTGAAGTTCTTGCTGAACTGTATCCAGGAAGAAGATTGTAAATAGCAAAGTTCTTTCAATACAGAATTTGAGGAGATCAACACTTGAGCACAATAGGCTGCACTGGTTGGACGTCTGTCTTTTTTCGGCCTTACCAACTATGTAACTAAGATTTCGGTGGGCAGAAGAGAGAAGGATGTGGTCAGGATACTGGTTTAGTTAGAACCCATAGACAGCAAACAAACATTGTTACATGGAGCAGGCACCAAAAGGACATTATATCTCAGGCAGAGGATATTGGGAGAAAGTTACTAAGTAAGGGCATATCCCCACGGCTCAGGTTTTCGGCCGGTTTTTCAGAAGGTTTGCGGTTTTTCAGATCGTCTGAAAAACGGGCCGCAAACGAGCACAACGGGCTCCTGCTGCAGTCACCACCCGAAGAACATTCAACATGCACATTCTTCCGTCCGGGTTTTCGGATAGAATATGTGCAAGTGAATGTGAAGGGGGAGGGCTTTTCTACGCTCATCGCGGATAAAAGCCCCCCCCCCCCCCCGCATCCGTGTGCAAAGTACACAAACCGGACAAATACCGGTCAGATAAACCGACTGGTATTTGTCCATTTCTCATGGATATATATACAGTTTAAAAGCAACTCAAGGTCTGCCGTGCTCAGGGGCCCACCGATTCTCTTGTTCCCCTTTGGGAATGGGTATACGAGTGAGGCAACACCAGCAGTCCCAGCAAAAATGCAGGATGTCTTAAATGGAGACCTATAAGCTATTATGCTATCCAATTATTTTTTTTGCAGCATACTGACGTATACCCACATCAGTATGCCCAGACGGAAGCCAAAAGAACACTCTTTTGGCTTCCATCTGACTGATGTACCCTTATGGACACGTCTGGAGATATATTATGAAATGCTCTCAGGACTAGAAGTAGAATTTATAATGCCAGTTTATTTCCCGAAGTAGGTGTGGGTATTGACAAAGCAGTCACTAGATCTTGGACAGTACATTATGCTTCTTTGAGAAAGAAGAAGAGTTTCCTTTGCAGATAAAACATGTGTAAATGGTGAAGAAGTTGGGTATCGCTTTAAATGTTATGTACTGTTTTGGCTCACTGGAGAGAGATGATGGATCCTTTGGGTCACGTGAGGAATTTGGTTTATGGCTGCATCAAGGAGAGAGCCTATGGACATCAACTTCAACCACCACAAGGGGGTTGTACGCCACTATAGGAACATCCCAGGTCACTACCCTCAACGTAGTCTCCCATGACAACAATCGATGTCCGAAATGCAATACAGAAGACAATACAGTACAGACTAGAGTTGTACTCAGGCAGGCAAATGGTTGGGGCAGGCAGAGAACTTTCAAGACAAGGTTAGAGCAGTAGGTGGTGGACAAGAAGCATGGTCAGAGAAATAGTCAGGATCAAAACCAGTAGAAGAATTATGAGAATAGAAACGGGCAACACTACAGGCAGTCTCTGACTTACACCATTCCAACTTACATCTGTCCCCTAGTTACAATCGAAGACTTATGGGGCATGCTGGCACTTGTCGTTCAATGTTCCACAGCAGATAGTAGCTATGGAACGACAAGTTCCAGCATGCCACAGCAGCACATGAGGTGAAATCTTCTAAACAGGGGCACAGGCAGCAAAACAAATGTAAAAACCTTTCCCTGCACTTTCCAAAAAAAAGAAAAAACTTTGGTGCTGGAGTTACATTTAATAAATATACCTGTTCCGACTTACATACAAATTCAACTTAAGAACAAACCTACAGTCCCTATTCCGTTTGTAACCCGGGGACTGCCTGTATATAAAATACCCAAAATCAGGCAAAGACCAAAAGTGAAGTGTGCCTTAAAGAGGTGAACATTCCTGTTCACCAAACTTGTCACATAATCTCCAAAAAATTGGGAATCTCGCAAGAGAACAGAGAGTGACTTTTGATCACTATATTTACTATCAGACATGATCTGGGCCTGAAAGCAATCAAGTATTTTTTGAACACAAGAGGTACACAATTTACGGAACACAATGATTTCGTTTTACAGTTATTGGATTTTGTTTTGACACATAACTATTTTTTGTTTGATAGCACCTTTTATCACCAGATAAAGGGAGTAGCCATGGGCACAATCTGTGCGCCAAGCCTTGCTAATTTATTTTTAGGTTGGTGGGAGGATGCTATTGTTTTTTCTGAACACTTTGAAATATTCACAGATCGGATTTTATTTTGGGGGCGCTTTATTGATGATATTTTGATTTTTTGGGATGGTAGTGAAAAATTATTCATGGATTTTGTATCTCGACTCAATGATAATGAAATTGGGATGAAACTGACGTTTGAAATTCATCGGGAGAAAATTTATTTTTTGGATCTTGAAATTATGTTGGATGAAAACAAGCAGATTCAGACAAAGATATTTCAGAAAAATACGGCTACTAATAGTTTGTTACATTTTTCTAGCTGGCATCCACCTTCCCTAAAGAAGGGGATTCCCATAGGCCAATTTCTTAGGGCTTGTAGGAATTGCTCTACTTTAGAGGCTTTTAATGAAGAATGTATACAGTTAAATGCACGTTTTCAGGCAAGGGGTTATCCTAAAAAAATGTTTGAGGAAGGCGTTTAATAGGGCTTTGACCAGTGACAGAGGACATTTATTAATCAGTAAAAAGAAGAAGGAAAAAACTGATTTAATTCGTTGTATAGGTACCTTCGATGATGGAGCCAATGAAATGAGAGCTATACTTAGAAGACATTGGCACATTCTGAAAGCAGATCCAGTATTCTCTGAGGTGATTCCTAAATACCCTAGTGTCACTTATAGAAGAGGAAAAAATCTTAGGGATGAATTTGTACATAGTCATTTTGAGGGAGATGGCAAAAAAGCATGGTTACAGTCTCCGGTGGTAGGCTCATATCCCTGTGGCAACTGTTCATTCTGTCCATTCATATGGAAAACTAAAGAATTTGTTAATCCCATTGATAAGAGAAGATTTGAGATAAGACAATTCATTAATTGTAAAACCAGAAGGGTGATTTATGGGGCTATGAGTACTTGCCCCAAGATGTATGTGGGAAAAACCATACAGGAGTTTTGTCGTCGGATCTCGAAACATCTGAGTACTATTAAAACTAGAGGTGACACCCCCCTAGGGAGACACATTTTGGAAGTACATAATGGTGAAATAGAGGTGCTTTAATTCTGGGGCATCTGTGTGAAAAAGCTAGGGGAAAGAAAGGGCGATCTGGATGTAGTTTTGTTACAGGAAGGGGCAAGATGGATATACAGACTCAATACATTGAAACCTAAAGGCCTAAATGAAGGCTTTTCATTTTCAGCATTTATTTAATCTTGCTGATTCTCTATATAATAATTCTTGAAGAAATATGATATATGTGATTAAGTACGGTCAGTGGATATAGCATAGTTAAATATATGACTATAGAAGCATCAGAGTTCACATACTTTTTGTCCTCCCTCCCATCTTCCCTCCTGCCCCCCCCCCTCTGCCTCTATGTTGTCCCTCATTTTCCCTGTGTTTTGTAATGATGATAGGTATTGATCACGTGAGGCCATGGTTGCTATTTAACAAATTGGGATGTATGTATATCGCTTCTGTGCATGGAGGGATTTGTTGGCAGCTTAATCGTATGGTATATGCACTCGCGTTGTTGTGGCGAGACGCAGCCCGGGAGTAGATTACTACCTATTCATGTATATATTCATCTATGTATAGATTTATTGTTTCTGCTCGCTGCGTTGATTTTGTGCTAACTTTAAATACAATATATGGAGTATAGTTGCATGCAGATGCAATAGCGTTTGAAGATACTAATATTTTTGCATGCTCCAATTGTGACGTAATGAATTAGGTGGCTAGCCGTGACCTGTAAGAGAGAATCTTCAATGGGGAAGGTGTGAGGTGAAACTGCAGGAGGGAGGGCGGGCTAACCTTAGAGCCTGCAGCTTTATTAAAATGAATATGAATATTACATGTAAAAGAGAAGTGGTTTATGGAAATAGTCTGAGACAATAGTGTACAGTACAATGGAATATGTATTTAATAAGGCTTGCAGCTTTATTAAAATGAATATGCATATTAGATATATAGGAGAAGTGCTTTATGGGAAGATAATATGACAATAGTGTACAGTACAATGGAACTTATATTCCCAATGAATATGCATATTAGACATGGAAGAGAAGGGGTTTATGGGAGTTGTTAAAGCTGGTAGTGTGCTGTGGAATGTAACACCTATTCTGCTTAGTCCGTTCTAGGTGAGCCACGCAGTTGCAATAATATGAGAGAAATGAGACGGAAGCCCATCACAGTCAGGGCTGAGGTGTCTGTTGATGCAGTGCATTGGCACGGGCAGTACGGTAAGATGGGGCTCAAGCCCGTTATGGAGATGGCGAATTTGACTGAAGGTTGTTGGTTATGAGAGCATGGTGGCAGCAGTAGCAGCACATATTATGAGTGTGCGTGCAGGAGAGCGGAAGGGGGAGTGGGTTTTTGTGGATTCTCTGATGGCTAATTGGTGAGCACCTGAATAGGGTGTGTACCTAACATGATATAAAAGGAAGTGAGCTTAGACCACATGTGATCGGACCTCTAACCCCTGATGAAGCCAGGTTAGCTGGCGAAACATGTCGGGGAGGTCAGATATGACGTTTTAAATTGTGATTTCTCACCTCTGTCTAGAAGTGTCACCTGCTGCAGAGGGTGTCACAAGGGGGCCTTATTTGTTTTGTGTCCATGAGATTAGGGACGACTGCCCAAGTAGGAGGCTTGGGATCCCTTACTGGAGTTAGTAAATTGCTGTATATATAAGGCTTTCCTGTTAATAGGTGGTGCTCCACCAGACTTGATAATAGAAAAGGAGCTATTCCTTCTTTCAGAAGCAAAAAGGATTAAATGGTGAGGTTAGAAATCAGGTTTTTAAATAGTGTGTATAGAGGTTAAGAATTATACATAATAAAAGTTATGTTTTAGTGTTTTAACAGATAGAGAACTGATAGAGTTTAAGTTTGCCTATGGCAAAATAGTAAACATAGTTAAAGAGGTGAAAACCCCTGCACTGGCCTCTCTCAGCCAACTGTGCGACGCTTGTGGACATCCTCCTTATTCACTTCCATGGGAGCTTCTGAGGATAGTCAAGTGTGTGCTTAGCTATGTTTGGAAGCTCCCATAGAAGTGAACGAGGAGGATGGCCGCAAGTGTCACCCTACTAATGCACAGTTGGCTAGCAGAGAGCCGACCTGTGCCATCGACTTCGCTTTGTGGGAAGACCCCTTTAAAATAGACCATGGTGCAATAGGCAAAGGAACAGATTTTCGGCATTCACTGGTCCATAAAATTTGTAAGTTAGCGAGCATACCTATGCGACAACACTGGAACTTGAGTAAGCATGGGTGGACAGGTAGTGGTAGACAGCAGCAAAGAGGTACACTGACGCCCAGCCATCATGACGTACTTCTTTATGGATGGATTCAAAAATTTTTGTGGAAATTAATCTTGACCAAAAGGTTGCCAATTATGTTGAGGATTTATAATTCTCTGATTTGTGATAAACACTTGTTTTTTTTCCCCAATTCATTTTAAATACTTTTTGAAGTTTTTGACAAGTTTAGATTCACTTCCTCAACTAGAACCTGCTTATTCACTTCAAACTGCTCAACCCTATAACCGCTCTACAGGAAGGTCTTTCCCCTCTGTGTATTTCACAATTTTTGCATTGGTTCTTTATTAAAACAAAGTCAAACTAGGAGGAAAAATTGCAATCAACAGGGAAGAAGTTTCAATTACAGAATAATTAGAACGCTCCGTCTTTGTGATAAGAAAAACAATAGCAGCTTTTCAACAACAATTAAAGAAGTTTATCATGGAGACGACATCCGTGTGGAATTCTAAATCTTCTGAAAATACAAACTTTTGCAACATCAATTATTCTTCCTCGCAGCTGAAATTAATTTTAAGATGAAAGTGTGGATTTGTTGCTTAGCTTTTAATTATACTTAAAATTGAAAATAAAAGTTAATACAAGGGGGCTTAACTAATTCCTGTATTACCACCACAAAGGACACAGTACAAGATGGTGATCTAGAGGGGCACAGCTGCTAGAAGACCGCTGTGACCTCCATCACTAATGGCCAGGATTCAAGAAAACTAAATATTTACCCCTCAACACTGCACTCAATGCCCATCACAATGTGGACAATGGACTTTGTTCTGTGTAATGCAAATATAAAATACAAATAGCACAGAATTTTTAACTTTTTTACAATGGTCATTAAAAGGCTCTATTATGTGGAATAAGCCCTGTATCGTAATGCTGGATGGAGTCGGTGTGCAACGATCGGGAGTAGTGGATCCTCTGGACCGCCGCAAGTAGTGGCAGAAGCCATGGCAGAGAGCTGAATCTAAGTAGGTCCCGGTATTCATTGGACTTGCTGCGGCGGGAATCCTACCAGCTCGCTACCATTGACACAACTTGCTTGTGGTGGCAGCCGAGGTACAGCGTGGTACAAAATCGTAAGGCAAAATCGTAGTCAGGGACACGGAAACACTGGCAAGACTCAGGGAACGCTTTCTCAGTAGGCACAATGCACTAAAGATCTGGCAAGAGAATCACTTTAAATAGAGTCAGCATCCTATGATCGCCAATCACTGGTGCGCTGGCCCTTTAAATTTCACAGTCCTGGCATGCACGCCCTAGGGAGTGGGGATGCGCGCGCCGCAAGAGGCAAGAGACGTCGGCTGGAGCGTGGACAGGTGAGTAAAGCTGTAGCTGTGCAGAGTAGTGAGCGTGCCCGTGGCCCGACATGCGGGTCGCAGCACTGCTCACCAGCGGGACATGGGTGTGAGGGTCACAGGAGCACCCGTGAGAGTATGCTCAAATGTTTGACAAGCCAGCCACTCTTCTAATGGCCAGATTCCTCTGTTTAACCCCCTTAGAGACCATTGTTGACAGTGCCTAAATGGCTTACAGTGTGAGGAAGTCTGTAGACCTATTGCCTATTACCCTCAGGCAGCATTCAGCTTGTTTTAAAGTTTTGAAGCCAGAAATAACTGGGGGACACCTATTGAGGCAAGACTAACACTGCTTGTTTTAACTCAGCTGCCTATGTATTCCCCCAGCCTGCCTATATATCCCCCCCAGCCTGCCTATATATCCTCCCCAGGCTGCCTATATATCCCCCCAGCCTGCCTATACATCCCCCTAAGCCTGCTTATGTACTCCCCCAAGCCTGCCTATGTAGCCCCCCCTAAGCCTGCCTATATAGCCCTATAGCCCCCTAAAGCCTGCTTGTATAGCTCCTATAGCCTCCCTAAAGCTTGCCTACCTATATAGCCCCCTGAAGCCTGCCTGTCTAGTTATATGGGGCCCCTATAGCTACCTAAACCCTACCTACCTACCTATATTGCCTCTATAGCCCACCTAACCCCTGTCTACCTGTATGGCTCCCATTAGCTACCTAAACCCTGCCTGTCTACCTATTTAGCCCCTATAGCTACCTAAACTCTACATGCCTACCTATATGGCCCCTAAAGCCTCTCTGCCTATTTGGAGCCCCCTATAGCCTATTTACCTACCTGTCTACCTATTTGGTCCCCACCTATAGCGTAGCTACCTGGGGCTCACCTACAGCCTGCCTGTGGTCCACCTACTGCCTACCTACCTACCTGGGGCCTATTTATTGCCTACCTACCTACCTACCTTCCTCAAGCCAACTAACCTACCTACTTGGGGCCTAAATACTGCCTATCTAGTGCCAATCTACCTACCTGTAGCCTACCTACCTAATTGAGGTCTGCCTAACTACTGCCTACCTACCTACCTGGGGAATATTTACTGCCTACCTACCTACCTCAAGTCTACTAACCTACCTACCTAGGGCCTACCAACCTATCTAATGGGACACTACCTAGTTATATGATCCGGAGGAGTACAGGCCATAGCTGTAACACAATCTCCAGTGGGTGAATCCTCTGTTCCTCACCACCCCTCTAGGAGACTGGGCCTCTAAGCTATGGCCTGTACCTGCTCTCCCACCCCTGGGATGTTTGTACAGAGGTGGGGGGCAGGGAATGAGGTGCTGGAAAAGTGCGGATTCTACGATATTTGTGTCCAAATCTGCAGGGACAAGTCGTCATGACGGTCTGGACTGGATGCAGAAGAGAAAGTCAACGACTCGTCAGAGAAACGTCACCTGTGAGTCACAAGATGTAACTGCAGTGTAATCATTTATATGTCTGCAGAGTCTGTGTACACTGGTATCTACCACTATATGGTTACTGTATGGGGGTAATATATAGTCTGTAGAGCACCTGTGTACACTGGTATCTACCACTATATGGTTACTGTATGGGGGTAATATACAGTCTGTAGAGCACCTGTGTACACTGGTATATACCACTATATGGCAGTAATATTGATCTTTATTCAGTAATAGTGTAGGGGTATTATTCAGTCACTGTGTGGTGGTAATTTGTGGTCGTGTTCTGGTGGTATAATCAGGTCCATATGTAGTAACGTTATTGGTAATGTTAATATGGGTATAGTGGAATTTGTTTGATAGCAGTATGATGGTGATATCTATGGTGAGGTAATCACTCCTTGTATTATGTAGTAACTGCATGACTTAAGAGCTCCCCGTAAATGTTCGTGGTCGGGGAAGCAGGGGGGGATGGCCCATCCAAAAGTTTGCTATGGGGCCCAGGCTTCTCTAGTTACGCCCCTGGGTAAGACTAAAAATTGGATTATCAGGTTACATGATGCCCATATAAGTCTATGGAAAGGGAAGGGGGAGAAGGATGTGCATTAAGAGAGATAGAGACACATGTAGAGACACTGCAGGCTCTGGGGTGAAGTGTTTTTCCTCCAGTGCTGGATTGACAGCAACACTGCTCATTACTGCTTTATAATGTGTTTTATTATTTTGCTGCAACTAAGGTTATATAACCAGACTACTAAACAGTTGAGTCACTTTATTAGGACCACTTCCTACTTTTGACATCTGCAATGGGTAGCTACATCTGGAAGGGCGGTTACTCTGGATACCAGCTGGTGGTTATAATAATGTGATTTGATTGTGTATAGCTGTTTGCAGGGCTGGAACGACGGGTAGGCGAAGGTAGGCGACTGCCTAGGGCTCTGTTTTATCCCAGGCAGGAAAGGGGCGCAAATAGGTATGGAGTGGGGCTGAATTTTACATTGGGAGGGGAGGAGTGGCGGCGCTACATGCCTTATTTGCCTAGGGCACCAGAATACCTTGTCCCAGCCCTGGTTGTTTGAAGAAAACTTGCATCATTACTGTAGACACTTGTTAAAATAGGAACCTTTCACACAATATTATTACAATTCAGCAGTTCCTTGCCCGTGGGATGTGACAACCAAAAGCAAGTCACTGGGATTGGCAAAGAGAGGGGAAGGTAATAAGTTCCTAATATGTAGTGATTGTTAAGAACAGGCTGCGTGGGGGCATTATTTAGTACCGTGCCAGGGCTGCTGTAGAACATCATAAAACACATCTCAGAGGCTGCAGAGCATAATATACTCCTCAGATGGTGTTTAATGACAGTTACTCAATGCTGCAGGTATCTCCCCCTTACTAAAATGAATTGGCAGTAGCTGAGGTGGATGTTATAACTAATAAGAAGTCTTACATTTAAGATGTCAGCTCAGCGTGCAGTGACCAGAACACATATACAAGAACAGCAAGAAAATGACTCCAAATTAAATGTATTACATAAATGGATAAATAAGAAATAAATACATGGAATCCCAACTTGTGTACAAAGTGTAGCATTGGATGCAAACTAACCAAAAAAAGTAGCACAGTGCATACTCGGTGCATCTGCTCACCTACCACACCCATGCACATTTCGCAACTTGCAAAACATAAGTATCTGTATCATGTCCTGTATTTATTCACTGGAGGGTGTTAGTTATCATAATGTTTGATTGCATCTTCTCTGGGGGTGTAATTCAACTCGGAATCGTGATTATGTGCATATTAATGTATTTATTTATTTTGGCGCGCACCCCGACCACTATGGGTGTGCACTGGCTGTAGGGCTCTTTGAAGATGGGGATCTACCAGGCTGTTTGTAAGTGATATGGCCAGGGCATGGGTTTTGGTATAAAGCGAGCTATGCACCCCTTCCTGCAGTAGGTAAGAGAGGTAGGCTATATTTGGGCATATGACCTGGATGGGAAGTCTATCTCTTTCCTTGCTTTGTGGAAGGTTTATTAGTCCCCTTTCCCTCTTCCTCTCTTTCTTGGAGGCAAGTGCTGTTTTTGCCCAATCCAGAACGAGAGCCCGTGGCTGTTGCCAATAAACAATTGCTAAGTGCATGCAGGGCATGTCCATGTCCCCAGGGCACGAGTTTTCGGCCGGTTTTTCAGCCGGTTTGCGGTTTTTCAGACCGCCTGAAAAAACGGCCGAAAATGAGCAGAATTGTGCTCTATGGAAAAAAAGACGGGCCGTCTGTTCCAGCAGGTCCCCAAACTGGCACGGTTTTCTGCTTCGGGTGGTTTTGGAAGCGCCCCCCCCCCCCCCCGCGGCCGGCGGGGCGGGCGCAAAAAAGGAAAAAAACCGGCCGGCAAACCCACAGGTATTTTGCCAAAGCCGTGGGGATGTGCCCTAAGGCTCCAAATGGAATAAGAGCAGGCTCAGACTGGCCCACAGTGGAATAGGGGAAACTCCCGGTGGGCCCCTGAGTATGGTAGACCTAGAGTTGTTTTTTTAATATACATACTTGGAAGAGGCAGAAAGCAGGTGGCAGAGTATAGGAGGCATGTACAGTCATTTACAGTAGCCATAGGGTTGGCCCCTAAAATAAACTCCACTGATGGGCCCACCCTACAGCTCGACTGGTGGGCCCCTGGAATCAGTTCCACCTGTGGACCCTAGTAACCCCAGTCTGACACTGATTATGAGGGTTGGTTGAGCTGGTTCCTTGCAGTATTTGTCTCTCCTTCTACAACTGCCAATACCATTGTAGGATCCCAATACTTCAGTACTTCAGGCCATGTTTGGCACTCCCTTTGATTACCATACAGCAAGCAGGTGTGGCCATGGCGGTAAAGCCCTCACTGGCCTCAGCTTCATATGCAATGAGGTGATCAGGCCAGCACATTATAGACAGGAGGCCTGCAGAAAAGTCCTGTTAGTGAAGGCCCCAAACATCACCCTCTGGCAAGATGGCACCAGATTTCCTCTAGAGGACCATCCTGGTGCAAGGTGGATTGATTCTATATCCACCATACCAGATTCCACGAGGTGCAGGTCTGTCTGCTCTGTATCATTCAAAGTCTCCAGGAAACAGGATTGTCATAGTGATGGCGGCGCTGCCTGGGACTGACTGTATGTGCAGAGTTGTATGAGGCCTCATTTTATTCGGGACAAGTTGTACTTTTTGGGGGAATAGTTTAAATTCACTTATAAACTATTGTAGAATTTTTTTCAATTTTTTTCACTTTTTTTGTTCTTTTAATTTTTTTGTTAGATTAATTCTACAGGTTATTACAGTTGCGTGGATACCCATTATGTGTAAGTTTTTGTTTGTTTTTTATGTAATGTATGCACAATTATTTTTTATTAAATATTTATTTTTATTTTATTATTTATTTTATTTATTTTTTCTACACTTTTTTATATTTTTTACTTGTTTTTTTAAATCCCATGAAGGGAAAACTGTTTTTATTTTTTTTTCCACACTTAATAATGTATTAGCATATTCAGATATGCTAATACATTATAATCTGTATCAGTTTGACCCAGGCAGCAGTCAGGGCAGCACACAGTGTGCCCTGATCCCTGGCTTGTTACACAGAGAGCTCTGGGGTTACTCTAGGTAGCCAGGGCTGACTGTGCAGTGGTTCCCTGGGCCCTGTCGGGTCCCCGGGAATTACGCTGCGGTCACGAATCGTGGCAATCAAAGGGTTAAGCGTCGGGGAGTGAAGGTTTCCCTGCTCCCTGCCGCTTGCAGAGGCTGCACTGGAAACAGGGCTGTGAAATACAACTCTGTTCTCAGCATAGCTGTGGCGCCAAGAGCCGTAAACTCCGATGTCTGCAGCGACGCCAAAAGACATCGCTGCAGACGAACGACCTGAAATGCGTCAAAAGACGAAAAGCGGTCGTTAAGGGGTTAAAACAAGTCTGAGCATGGACATTAACAACACCATAGATACTAACAAAGGAAACGACTGTCTGCAGAGGAACAAAGCTGGCCTGGCTTGAATCCCTTTGACATTGCAAAGCTCATTGAGTCAGATGTGACTTGAGGATTGCTACAACCAATAGATGGCGCTGGAGAGTTTAGCTCTCTTCCCATAATCCTTTTAGAAAAGCTAATCAGTGCAATGATGTGTGACTGCTGCACCAGATGTTATTTTCCAGAAGATGTTTTATACTTTGTACTTCAATGTCTTTTATAGTGTTAACACTCCCGTGTCCGGCCACATGCAAACTTTTGGGCCGTCAAAAATAATGAGGACCAAAGGGAGTGTTATGGGAAGGTGACACAATGCTCCGTCTCCACTTGCAAACCATTGCAAATGCCAATTGTATTTATCATTGCTGGATTTCCGAGAGGCCCCTAATGCTGACCGGACCTGCAGCATCATTAAACCACATTCATTACTTCCTCTTTCTTCTTTTGCGACTCCTGTGGAAAATGGAGCACAAGAGGATTTTCCCTGAAGTCCCAATCGTCTATTTTTAGCTAGAACGCTTTTCCAATAGTTGCTATAATTAATACCGGGTCCAAGGGCTTACATTTTGTTTGTTTTTTTGAGCCGATAATGTGCATGAAAGCTTTATCCCAGGTTCTACAGTGATTACAGTATTTACCTGTTAATTCCAACAACCGACAACCTAAAAATTGTATTAATTCTTTTTGCCTTCTTTTTATTTACATATTTACATTATGTACGATATCGGCAAAAATATAATTTTTTTTTTAGATTTTTAAGTATGGTTATAACATACATTTATGCACAACTGAATCCCATTCGGATGACCAGCAACAAATATCCAGAGTATCTGCCGTGTGTAGCATGGACAGCAGCTAGATGGGCAAGGAGTGACTCCATAAGGTTCTGGTAGGTTGTCACAGGTATCTGGAGCCGACTGCATCCCACATCCGCTGGAGGGTCCATAGAGCCAAGACCACCATCCAGAGACTCCACAGCTGCTGGAGGGTCCATAGAGCCAACAACATCATCCAGGGGCTCCCACAGCTGCTGGAGGGTCCATAGAGCCAACACCACCATCCAGGGCCCCACAGTTGCTGGAGGGTCCATAGAGCCAACACCACCATGCAGGGTCCCTCACAGCTGCTGGAGGGTCCATAGAGCCAACACCACCATCCAGGGCCCCACAGCTGCTGGAGGGTCCATAGAGCCAACACCACCATCCAGGGCCCCACAGCTGCTGGAGGGTCCATAGAGCGAACCACCATCAGCCCATCACTCGAGGTCAAGGCCAACACACCACGTCCCTCACAGCTGCTGGAGGGTCCATAGAGCCAACACCACCATCCAGGAGCCCCACAGCTGCTGGAGGGTCCATAGAGCCAACACCACCATCCAGGGGCTCCCACAGCTGCTGGAGGGCCCATAGAGCCAACACCACCATCCAGGGGCCCCACAGGTGCTGTAGGGTCCATAAAGCCAACACCACTATCCAGGTGCCCCACAGCTGCCGGAGGGTCCATAGAGCCAACACCACTATCCAGGGGTTGCCACAGCTACTGAGGGGTCCATAGAACGAACACCACTATCCAGGGGCTCCACAGCTGCTGGAGGGTCCATAGAGCCAACACCACCATCCAAGGGCCCCACAGCCATTTGGTATGTCACATTGTTTTTCTGGAAGATCTCACACACTCCTGGAAAGACAATCCACTTATAGCTAATAGCTTTTGCCATAGAGCCAACACCCCCATCCAGGGGCTGCCACAGATATTGGAGGGTTCATAGAGCCAACACCACTATCCAGAGGCCCCACAGCTGCTGGAGGATCCATAAAACCAACATCACCATCCAGGGACCCCACAACTGCAGGAGGGTCAATAAAGCCAACACTACCATCCAGGGGCCCCACATATGTTCAATCGGGTTCAAGTCTGAGGAATTAGGGGTCGAGGTGGTACTTGTAAGTCTTGGAGGTCCTGCTCTTCCAACAAACCTCAAACATTTCTAGCCATTTCATATGTCTCATTGTTTTGCTGGAAGATCTTACCCACTCCCGGAAAGACAATCTGCTTATAGCTAATAGTTTTTGCCAGTTCTAGGTATTACTGCAGAATGCACGTTTCCATCTCGGGATGAGGCTCCTGACGTTTAAGGAATTTCTTGAATTTTCAAAAAAATGTATTTCTTATACTTAACCTGTATCTTATATTTAATGGCAAACTAGCCTTACAATGGCCGACCATGCTGTCAGGAAGTAAATTATGTTTTCAGAATATCGTTATCAAAGGCACAGCACAGATTGTGTTTATATCTCCACACTTGACCATATTGTATTAGGAAATACAGAACTATACACTGATGTTGTGTGGGCTGTGACTGCTAACATCGCTTACTACACAAACACTGAAAGGTGCAACTGCTTGTATTTATGATTTTCCTAACATAATCTTTGTGGTTTATAATAGTGTGTACTGGTGAAACACTTGGGTGGACAATATCTGGTGGTATATTGGGTGGATAGTATCTGATGGTGCATTGGATGTCCAGTATCTGATGGTTCATAGGGTGGATAGTATCTGGTGGTGCATTGGGTGGATAGTATCTGATGGTGCATTGCATGTCCAGTATCTGATGGTTCATAGGGTGGATAGTATCTGATGGTGCATTGGGTGGATAGCAAGGGCGTAACTACCGGGGTAGCAGACGTAGTAGCTGCCCCGGGGCCCGGGCTCTTAGGGGGCCCGGCGCAGCTGCTACCGCGTCCGCTACCCCGATAATGCCGCTCCTTGGCCCGTTGGCAACGAACATACTAGTTCACTGCCGGTGGGCGGGGAGCTGAGGGGCCCGGCGCATACCGCCTCTGAATGCCCGAGCCCTCCGGCCCTAGCGTTCAGAGGCAGCGCTACCCGGAGGTAGCAGAATGGAGCTCCGCTCACTCCGCTCTGCTACTTCCCCTGCTGGCTCTCTGTGATCACATGGGCGGCGCGGTGACGTCACATCACCGCGGCGCCCACGCTGAGAACAGAGGCTGGAGTGCGGCACATCGGGGGAGCGTGGACCAAAGTGAGTAAGTTATTTATTATTTTACCTGCCCTAAAGCCTGCCTAATAGCTCCTCTGCCTGTCTATATACCCCCAGGCTGCCTGCATAGCCCCCCAGCCTGCCTATATACCCCCAGCCTGCCTACATAGCCCCCCAGCCTGCCTACATAGTCCCCCCCAAGCCTGCCTACATAGTCCCCACTAAAGCCTGCCTATATAGCCCCCTAAAGCCTGCCTAGATAGCTCTAAGTCTGTCTGTCTAAATAGCCCTATAGCCCCCGTGAAGCCTGTCTGCCTATGTAGCCCTTATAGCCCCCCTGAAGCCTGCCTGTCTACTTATATGGGGCCCCTTTAGCTACCTAAACCCTGCCTATCTACCTATATGGCCCCTATAGCCCACCTAACCCCTGTCTACCTGTATGGCTCCCTATAGCTACCTAAACCCTGCCTGCCTATATGGGGACTCTATTGCCTACCTAAACCTTGCCTATCTGGGGCCCCAGATAGGCCAGGTGGGGCAGGTGCTGGAAAAGTCAGGATTCTAAGATATTTGTGTCTAAATCTACAGGGACAAGTGGTCGGGAGACGTCATCATGGCAGACTGGACCGGATGCAGAACAAATGGGGAAGTCAACGACTCACCTGTGAGTCACAAGATGTAACTGTGCTATAATCACTTATGTCTGCAGAGCCTGTGTACACTGGCGTCTACCACTATATGGTCACTGTATGATGGTAATATACAGTCTGCAGAGCCTGTGTACACTATACCACTATATGGTCACTATATGGCGGTACTATTGGTCTTTGTGTACTGATCAGTAATAGTGTAGGGGTATTATTCAGTCACTATGTGGTTTTAATTTGTGGTCATGTTCTGGCGGTATAATCAGGTCCATATGTAATAGTGTTATTGGTAATGTTGGTTTTGGTATAGTGGATTTCTTTGGTAGCAGTATGATGGTGATATTTAGGGTGAGGTATCTACATTATCTAACTGCATGTCCTGGTAAATGTTCGTTGTCAGGATGGTGGGCGAGGGGGGGGGTGGTGGTTAGAGGGCCCCATCCAAAAGTTTGCTTTGGGGCCCTGGCTTCTCTAGTTACATCCCTGGTGGATAGTATCTGGTGGTACATTGGGTGGACAGTATCTGGTGGTACATTGGGTGGACAGTATCTACTGGTGCATTGGGTGGACAATATCTGATGGTTCATAGGGTGGACAATATTTGGTGGTACATTGGGTGCATAGCATCTGATGGTGCATAGGGTGTACAGTATCTGGTGGTACATTGGGTGGACAGTATCTGGTGGCACATTGGTTGGACAGTATCTGATGGTGCATTGGGTGGACAGTATCTGGTGGTACATTGGGTGGATAGTATTTGATGGTGCTTTGGGTGGACAGTATCTGATGGTGCTTTGGGTGGACAGTATCTGATGGTTCATAGGGTGGATAGTATCTGGTGGTTCATAGGGTGGACAGTATCTGGTGGTACATAGGGTGGACAGTATCTGGTGGTACATAGAGTATATAGTATCTGGTGGTATATTGGATGTACAGTATCCAGTGTTACATTGGGTGGACAGTATCTGGTGGTATATTATGTGTACAGGATTTTTATGGTGCATAGGCTAAACAGTATCCGGTGGTACATTGGGTGTACAATATCTACTGGTAAATGGGGTTTACAGTATATGGTGGTATATTAAAGGGGTTTTCTTGCAATGAGAAATCAGCTTCACTGGTCGCTGGCAGCTAGCTGCGATCCGGCCATGCATGTGAATGAGGAGGGCAGTGTTTGTGGCTGTCCACTTCATTCACTTCTATGGGAGCTTTCAAACATAAACGAGTGCACAAACACAGCTATATATAGAACTCCCTCATTCACATGCATGACCAGATCGCAGCTCGCTGCCAGTAACCAGCAAAGCTGATTTTGCATCAAGAGAATCTTGTTATGTAAATGCATTGTTACTGTTTTGCTCTTAAAAATCAAAATGTAATTTTTTATTATTTTATTAGTATTTGGGAAATTTGCCTTTGGTTTTCAGCTCTGCCTGAATCCTCCTGGGTTCTGAATCAGATTCAATCATATCTTGACCAAAATCTGATCCCAGGTCTCTTCTACACATTCAAAAGATCAAAACATTGTTACCCTTTTGCTTGTTAGTGTCTGTTCTACCTAAATAGCTTGATTATTGTATCATAAAGTGATGAAAAGCCAGATATAACCATTTTACTACAGTAAACATGCGCCATGTATGACAGGAGACAGAGGAGTCGGAGTCAGAAGTCGGGAGTCGGAGGTTTGGGAAATTAAGGAGTCGGGGCTTTGGCTTGCCGTCTCCACAGCCATGGTTGTGGGTCATATGCCTGGTGAGTGTGTTGAGTGTACGGTATCTGATGGCACATTGGCAGTACAGTATCTGGCAGTACATTGGGTGTACAGTACAGGCCGGGTATATTAGGGACCGCTAGGATATACTGTATATATACTATTTTTCTAATATCTACAGAACCTATGGGATTGATCCTGTGACTTTCCCTACAAGAATAATGCATTTCCAGTTATCAATGGACTAATGGTTACCCGGATTTACATTGGTCACGTTAGTACACTGGTCATATGGATGTACTGTCTGAATAGACTGTCTGAATATTTCCCCTTACTGACGAATACAAAAACCACATCGATATAAGGTGTTGGAGATATTTATGGAAATGGTTTTGATGTTTCAACATTGTCTAGAAATCATATTTTATATTTTATTAAGGGTATCTAGTAAAAGTTACATTTCAGCTGTCATTTTAATTGGTTAGTATTTGAATATGGCGTCTGGCCCTTCTGTTGGGACCATTTTTTTTGTTTTTTCTATGTGATCTTTAGTAAGAGAGGTGACCCAGCCCTGGTTGGTTCTAACCCTGTTGCTATTAGACCTGTGTCTGGTGTTGCATTGTGGGTGCATTATTTTGTATATAAATAAGGAAGAAGTCTTGTGGTTTACAGTCCACAGGCATCATAGGCAGATGCATGGAAATTGCTGTCCAGCAATCAAACCACGAGTCAAATCGATTATAAGGTTGTATCCAGCACACAGCTCGTGATTGCTAATCAAATACAAAACATTCAGTTTATTATAATTAGAGATGGGCGAATTTCTCAAAAATTTCGATTCGTCTAGTTTGCCAAATTTTCCGACAAAATTAGTTTCGACCCGAATTAATTTGCGGTTAACCGCCTTAAAAAACAGCTATTTCCAGGCTGCACTGAGCCTGCAGGGTGCTGTAGAACATTGTGCCATGCGCAAATATGCAGAGGGAGCTTGGGTTGGTCTTCATACAATGTTGTGTTTTAGTATGACACGCAGATGACTGCCGCCGCTCTTAGAATCGCTTCACTATAAAATTCCTTGGGCACTTAAGAGGGCAAAACTGACCAAAAAACTGAAGCGAGAATGTAGCCTGATAAAGTCATGTCAGCGCCAACTGGAAAAAAACAAGCTGAGGGCCAAGATCCTACGATAGCGTCAAAGAACACAGTAGTAGGTTACCGGAGCCGGCACAGCTCGCAGCACAGTAAGGGGACGTCACAGCAGGGGTCACCCCGCGAGGCCACAGCTTCCATTGTCATCTAGCGGCCGTGTGTTGACCACCAAGCCAACGCTTCTCGAATGGTTGACTAGGCCATCCACTTTCTCCCAGATGACATCTGACAACCCCAGCCAAGAGTTGGTGGGTTTGTCACACACAACCCCTAGTTGGCATGGCCCGGGAGCAGGTGAGGGGCTCTCACCTGTCCTCAACCCCCCTCTGTCCTGTTGGCTTCCCACAGCCAGAGAGCTACTATGTGCTGTGGCCTCTGCACCACTATACTGGAGGACCAACTATTTGAGGACAGTGGGCAGCAAAGAGGTGGGGAAGACATCCGCTGCTTCTTGCAGAAGGGGGCAAATAGTGATGATGAGAGTTGCAATGGGGGGTTATGTTGCGAGCGGTCAGGCTTTGTACAGTGACACCGTTGAAGAGGACGGCGGTGACAGGCAAACACTAATCGATGTAGCCGATCGCACTTGGGAGCCGAGTGAAGCAAGCAAGGCTGGGACAAGGTATTCTGGTGCGCTAGTTAAACAAATCATAAAGGGCCCCCCAAATGAAATATTCAACCCACTCCATGCCTCCTTGTGCCCCCTTTTCTCCCTGGGATGAAGTGGTGCCCTACGCGGTCGCCTACCCTCGACTACCCATTGTCCCAGCCCTGGAAGCATTCCGTTTTCTCTACATTAAGTTTTAGGAGACGGGAGGAGAAGAAGGAGGATTTGGACGACAGACAATCTGGGATCTTAGACAATAGAGAGTTAATGTCTGGGCCGGAGATGTAAAGTTGGGTGTCATCAGCATACTGGTGGTATTGAAAGCCATGTGATGCTATGAGCTGACCCAGACCAACAGTGTACAAGGGTTCATCATTATCATAGGGAGAAGAGAGCAGCAGCTTGCGTGTCAGGCAGTGGCGCAGCCCGTAAGTCGGTAGTGTGGCCGGGAGTCAGCAGGGTGGCAGCAGTGTGAGGTTGGGAGCCAAATGGCCACGATTTAGACCACCCACTTTGCTGGTCCCAGAAAGTAGCGGCACAGGGGCTCACCGGGGCAACGGCGTTAACAGTCAGTCAGTGCGAAGCTTTGGTGGTAAAATCACCTACTCGGCGGTGTGCCAGTTTTTTGACAAGACACCAGAGGAGGCGAAAATAAATATATGTAGAATCTGTGGGCAGAAAGTAAAGCGTGACCAGGGGCCTAACGTTGGCACCACAGTCCTGCATCAACATCATGCAGTGTCACCATACGTCTTTCAGATGTGGTGGTCCATCCTGTCCCAACAGCAGCAGCACCCAGTGGCACGCCTCCCATTACAGGCAGTCAAGGCTTCACCACCTCTGCTGAAGAAACTCCCTGTCTATTACATCATCTACCGGTCCAGATACTCCTGCTCCTCGGCACTCATGGTGCCAGCAGTCGTTCACCGAGACGATTGCCAAGAGACAGCAGTATGCGTCCAGCCATCCCTAAGTGCAGCAGCTGACCGTGCTCCTGTCCAAGTTGGTGGTACTGAGTCCCCCTTTTCAATGGTGGACTATGAATTTTTCAAAGAACTGGCCGGAATTTTTGCATTTCATTCTGCCTTTTTCTCATCCCAAAGCACACCCCCCTTGGCAAAAACGAACGGAAATTATAAACGAGAAAAAAAAAAAAATTGAAAAAAGGGGGAAATTGTTGAACAGGAAAAATTTTAATTAAAAGGGGGGAAATTGTGAACAGGAAAAAATATTAACGGGGGAAAAATTGTGACATGATAAAATTGTTGAAGGGGGGAAATTGATGAACAGGGGGAAAATTGATGGACTGTCCGATACGGTGTATACTGCTGGAATCCAAGGCCGGGGTGGGTACAAACCGGGGGAGGGGGATAGGAGGGTCCCAGGAAGGTAATGGGTTGTGCTTGGTCGAGTGCAGAGGTTAACGGGGGAGCGCGCAGGAACAGGTTAGCACAGGGTTAAAAAAAATAAACGGGAAAACAGGCGGACGGCAAGTTCCAGGCGAGAGGATGGAAAGCAGGAGTAAGCACATAATAAAGCAAGTGAACAACGGCTTGGGGAGTTTTTGGGAACCAGGAACAGGAACGGAAAACAAGATGGCAACCATTTTGAGACACATCCCCCCATTTAAAAAAGGGGCAAATTAAGGGCAAAACAGTTAGTAAGTTCCAAGGCAAAGTGGAGTTCCTGACTTATCCACTCAAAAGCGGCCTCTGGAGATACCGACTTGGTTTTCCGGAGTCTCTGATGAAATTGTTTTAAAAAGCGGGAGCATTAATGTTACTTACGGGTTCCCCACAAATTTTTGGGCCCATAACCTTCCCATTAATAAGGTATTGCGGGGGTTCCGGGAATATTTAGAGCCCAAGTTTTGTTTACGACAAACTGCTCTTGACATTTTTCCACGGGCTCGGAGGGGGGGAACACGTCCGGAAAGGGATTGGACACAAAAAGGTTTTGTAGGAACATGAAACCCCGGAAAATGAATCTTCTGATTGTGGGATTTTTGACCCAAAAATGCTTGGATGATTATTTGCTGATTTTTAGGGCCCCAACAAATTCTGTCCATTTTGGGAAGGAATTTAAAAGTTTCAAATTTCGTAGAGGCATACCTTACCCCCCCCTTGAAAGTTGGTGCTGGTTTGCGCGTTTATCTCCCTTTTCTTATATTTCTTGAGCCTCCTGTGTTTCCCTTTAGTAGCTAAAAATTTTTTGGAATGCCAAGATCCTTTCCTGGGGCAGTGGAATTGGGGAAAAAAAGCAGGGATTTGGGAAGAATATTTGGATGGTATCCCCAAATTTGCAAAGAAAGGGTTGTTTGGTGGGGGGGCATTTTTGGGGAATTTTTGTATGAAAATTCGGCCACAGGAAGCAGATCACCCAGTCTTTTGTAAATGGAAAATTAAATGCAGATACTGTTCCAGGGTCTGTTCGTACTTTTTCAGTCTGTCCTTTGATTGTGGGTGAAAAGGCGGGTTGACTTTATTCGATGTCGAGTTGTAACAAAAACCCGCCAAAATTTGGGATGAAAACTGCCCCCCCACGATCCGAGATAAATTCATCAGGAAAAACATTTTGAAGGCGAAAAACATTTGTATTATGGATCCGCTGTGTCTTTGGCGGGGGGGGGTTGTGAAAATTAGACCGGTTTTAAAATGGAATGGAAATGTGCAGGGGCTTTTTTTGGTGAGGGTTTTAACTCCCAAACGGGGGAAAGGGAATTGTATTTTTCCCTTAGAGGTGGTAGTTTTTTTACGTGAATTTTTCCATGGATTTATGACCCAGGGGCGGGAGGGGACCGGAAAATTTTGGGGGGGGTTTTGGGTAACAAACCCTTTGAGGGTGGAAGAACGTTTGGGGAGTTTTTGAATTTTTGCAAACCAGATGTCCAAGGATTTTTTCTATTTTTTTTTCATCCTGAGAAAATTGGGCCACAAAAAAATGGGAATAAAATTTTCCCGGCGTCTTTTTTTTAAAAAACCCTTTGTGACCGCAATTTGGGAAATCGGGGCTACCCCTCAGATTTCGTTTAATGTTTCGGTTTTTAAAATGTCCCCCGGGTCCACATTTTTTTTTTTTTCCAAAACTGAAACTTCTTGGTGGATGGGAGGTAAGGGGGGGGTGTTTTAGGCCTCTTTATCTGTTTGGCAATCCTTATTTTGAATATTCCACAACTTTTTTGGCCGGAAAACAATGGTTTTTGTGGAATTCAGGTGTGGGAATCAGGAGAACTTTCTTGATAGAGATTGCTTGCTTTTCGGTTCCGGGGGCCCTGTATGGATTATAAAGTTGAATGGTTGGGGAAAAAATCCCAAAAGAGCTTGACGAGGAGAAGGGAATTTGGGCAGATCAAAAACGAATTTCCAGTTCGGTGAATCAGTTAGAAATTTTATTTTTGTTTGTGGGTGTTTTTGAAGTGATGTCTCCTTCCTTAAAAGCGCTCCCAAATTTTCCCCAAAACCAAAATTTTTTATTCCCACATCATTTTCCCCTTCGCAGAGGATAAACGTGGGGAAAAAACGCACAAGGAGCAATAAATTTGTCCCCCGTTCTCGGACGTATGGACCCTACAGCCCCCTTTAAGGCTTTCCCCACTTCCCATGAAGGGAGTTTGGGTCAGGATGAATTAAAATACAGGGGTGTAGGAACTTGACCTTTAAGAGAGAAAAAAGGATTCCTTGTGCTTTGATTAGCAAACAAAGCTTTTTTTCTTTTTGTCAACTGTGAATGGTGAAATGATTTCTGAGAAATCTTGTGAAGGGTCTTGAATTGGCAAACCTATGAAAGTTGAAAAATTTTTTTGTTTCTGGGGGGGGGCCCAGTCTCTATTGCTTTGATCTTGTAGAGTCCATTTGTAGCCATGAGGTGAAATTACATACCCAAGGGAAATTTGGATCTCTGTTGAGGGAAAAACACATTCTCTTTTTGATGTAAAGATGGTTCTCCCCCGCGTTCCCCGAACAAGTTTCACATGTCTCTGGTGTTCTTCCATTGAATGGAGAAAAATCAGGATATCGTTCAGTAGTGATATGAATGGCGAAGGTCTCTGAGATGAGGGTTTACGGATGTTGGAAGGTGGGGGGGGGGCTTCAAAGGCCAAAAAGGGTAACGAATATCAAAGTGTCCATAAAGTGACCCAAAGGGGAGTTTCCATTCATCTCCGATCTGATACGGACCAGGTTGTAACGCCTGTAGATCTAATTTTTAAAAAAAAAAATTTTGATGTCGTTATTTCCAGAAAATTTTAGGGGGCGTGGTAGAGGATAAGGTTTTTATTGTGATTTTATTAAGTTCTTGTAATCAATGCAAAGGGTTTTGGGAAACCCTCCTTCTTTTTTACAAAAAATATGGGAGCCCCCGTGGTGAAGAGGAAGGACGGATGGAAACCCCTTAGAAGGTTTTCTCTATATAGTCCTTGAGGGCTTTTTAAAATGGCCCCCCCCCAGAGGGTAGATGTTACCCGAAAGGGTTTTTGGATGCACCGGAAGCAAGTCTATGGGGCAAACGTAAGGTCGGTGTGGGGGGGAAGCTTGTCGGATTCTGTTTGCTGCAAACTCGCAATTCCTTGTATTAGAGGGTAGCTCCATTTTTTTTTTTTTGTTTGAATGGGTCTTCAGAGCTTGGTTTGAGTGAGCTGTTGGATGAAAATCCTCTGCTGGGGGCTTTCTCTTTGGTTTTCCCGTTGAAAAAAGGGTTTGTGATTGCAACAAAAGGGAAGCTAAGATGCGGGGGAAAATGCGGGCGAGAATCAATAGGAATGAAAAGGTTCATGGTGCTGGGGGGGCTAATGATTTCAAGTGGTGCGGTCTTTGTCACTGGCCCTGAGTGTGGAGACCCATTCAGTTCCATTACCCCCGGGGGAGTTCTTCTTGGTTTAAACCCCATGCTTTGAGCAAAGGGAGCCCTGAAGTTTCACTTGCCCAGGTCCACCATGCTGAGGTGGTACCCCCTGGGGTTTGCAGGAAATTTTTTGGGAGGAAGAATGAGAGTCTTATTCTCTTTTTTTTTATATGAGGCGCCCCCTGCTGAATGACTGGCAAAAAACTCTTTTGATAAATCATTCTCTGAAGCAATTGATTCCCCATCCCCAGGGTCGGGGGTCCTGTGGCTGCCACAATCTCTGGGGGGCTGGGCAATTGATGGGAAGTGGTCGACTTTCCCCAGTAAAAGCATAGACTTTCACGGGCGCTGTTTTTTTCTATCTCGCTTTCCGATTCAAATTTGGAGTCGACCTTTCTAGGCTCGCTTCCCGAATCTTCGAATTTTTTCCCCTGGGGTTCCCTTTTGAAAGGAGACAGGAAAAGGTGGGGCCCCCTCTTGGTGTCATATTCAAAGTAGCCCCCTTTTTTGTCGTCGTTTGATAGTGGGTATCATTCGAAAGCAATGGTTAATTAAAATCATCCAAATAAAGGGGCCCCAGCAGGGCAAGTTTTCTTTTAAAGTGGCGTAGTCCTTTTTTAAAAAAAAAAAAAATCTTCGCAGCGTTTCCCGTCGGTGTCGATTTCCCACCTTTTGAATTCCATAGATACTCAGCCCGGGGGTTTTTTTCCCCGGCGCAATGCTAGTTAGCTGTTAGTGTAGCCGAAGATTGGGTCATCAAAAATCTGATCATGGCGTCGATGAAGTCTTCCCGTTGATTCAGCGGGGATCAGGGTTAATCAAAAGGGTAGCCCAGGGGAAATGGGTTTTTGTGTTAACAGCATAATAATGCATAGGCCTTAGACCTGTCCTAGGGAACTGCGTTTTGGGTTTGCATCAAAATATAACCTACATTGGGTTTAAAGGAATCCCGGAATTTTTTGGGTCTCCGCCAAAACTGAAAGGCGGCAACTTGGGCTCATCCCGGCACCCAAGGGTGGTCCGAGGCTTGGGTTTCCGGTGGAGTATCCCGGGGGTTAAGGTCTGCCGGTCCCCGTAGTCTTTTTAATGGCTTTTCCATCACTTGGATATTGTGGCATTTGACCTTCCCTGGGTTGCACTTGATCTTCAACGCCTGATTCAGGCGCATATTAGCACCGTAGTTTTCAGTTGCTTGAAACGAGCTCCCCCCCGGGGTCCCAGCCCCAGCGGGGGCCCATCTATGGTTTAGTATCTTGTCCGTACTGGGTATATTTCTGGGAATCCAATGGCCGGGGTAATCAAAACGGGGGCGGTGGTACGAGGGGGGCCCAGGAGGTAAGGGTTGTGCTTGGTCAGAAAATGCGAGGTTAAGCGGTTTTGGGCGACAGCAGGAAAGGTTGAAAAACCGGGTTAAAATGCAATGAACAGGAACAAGGTGGACGGGAAGTTTCCCGGCGAGAGGATGGAAAAGCAGGGCTAAGACAATACTAAGCGTGAAAAAACAGGTTGAGGGGTTTATATAGGAACGGAAAGGAAAAAGGAAACAAGATGGGGAACCAATTTAGCACAATCCACCATTTAAATAGGGAAACTTAAAGGGCAAACACAGTTGTAAGTTCCAAGGCAAAGTGGGATTCTGACTGGACAGAGAAAGGCCTTTTTCAAATTTTTTTATGATCCAGGGGAAGGAGTACTCCCCCGTGTAATTTTTTTGGGCAGCCAGTAGCAGCTCATCTGACACCTGCCCTTTGCTCAGGCCCCTTTTAGGGAACAGTTATTGTCAGTCGCCAGGACTACAGGATGTATAAAGTCATTCTACTGCTTCATGTCCTGGAACAGATGCTGCAAAATTTGTCTGGGCAGGGGACTGGAGAGGTGGCGACTACATCTCACGGCCACATGAGTCCGGTGGGGGCTGAACTGGAGGAGGAAGACATTGGAGCACAAGCAGTGTCTGGCCCAATGAGTGGGTTTTTTATTCAGCTGACAGGAGGGGAGCAGGATCAACCGGAGGATTAGGAAGACGAGGAAGATGACCCAGACACCCTGTGGCAGTATACAGTGGAAATGGAGGCAGGGTCCCTCAGAGTAATTTGTGGAGATGGCCCGCAGCATGCTTATTTGCCTGGCTAGTGACAGCTGAATTGTCACCATCCGGCAGGGGTTTTAATTTCCCGGCTCCCCACCCTTTGGCCCCTCATTCCCCGGGTCCCAAATGGGGGAAATTTTTTCACCTCCCAAAAGAGGGAGGACAAAACTCAATATTTTATAGGGGACATCCAAAAGTGGGAAGTTGGCCGCTGCCTATTGCGCCTGGTTCATCCTCTATATAGCAGGCCCCTTGTTTGGGTGGTTCATCAAAACTACGACCACTGGCCACGCTGCTGGGGAGGGGGGGGGGGTTTTGGGAGAAAGAAACCAGCCCCCATCACAGTAACCGGTTTTCTGGAGTTTTTAAAGAGCACTTTCTTCACCCCCCTTTTTGATTTAGGAAACCTCCACCAGCAGCAAATGGAGCAGCCCCTAAACCCCGGGAATTTTTTTGGCTACCAGTCAGCTTACATTCTGATGTTTCCCCAAACCCGCCTAAATTCCCCCACATCTGCTGCCAGCTGCTCCTTCTCCCAACCCACCATCTTTCCCGGGGCTGGAATTGGCCAACCCAAACCTCCCCCCCTCTTCATGGGCCTTTATGAAACCCTTCTGTTTGCTACTCCCACCTAAACCACTAAAGCCCTCCTCATGTTTGGCCCCAAAATTTACCACTTCCCCTCGACCATTTCTGTGGTTTTCTCATGCTTTTCCCAAACCCTTTCCCCCAAATTCTATGACTTTGGGCCAAACCTGTTTTTTTTTTCCCCCTTTTTTTTAATTTGGGGATGCATAAAAAAACAAAAAACACATGCAAATATTCCTTTTAAATTATTTTTTGGGGTTTTTCAACTCTCTTTTTGGCTTTAGCAATGAGGGGATTTTTGAAAAACCTGAAAGCGGAACAAATGAAAGGCAAAATAAATTTTATATCCCAAAGCCAAAATTTCTGATGACACCCTCTCCACTCTTTTGGGGGGGGTCTACATGGGACCGCATTTAACAGAAACACAAAAAATAAAAGAAAAAATGAAAATGTTTGTCACAAAAAGCCCAAATTTCCCCCGAGACTGGATTTGAGATTATGTAGGGCTGAAAAAACCAAAAAACTGGGGGTTTTACACAGAAATTTTTTCCCCAAAAAGTGAATAAAATTTAAATCTTGGCCCCCAGATTAAAAAAACCCCCACCCGGGTTTTAAATTGATTTGGGTTTCAGGACGGAAAGTTTGGAAAAAATTTCACACCCTATGATTTTTCCCCCAAATTAACCCCCAAAAAAAAACAAGAGGGGAAAATTTAAAAATTGGAAATAAAATAGCCTACAGAAAAAAAAAAATAAATTGAAAAGGGATATACAGGAAAATTAAAAAAACGCACACCCTTATTTCCCTCCAAAATTTAAAAAACTTTAAAAAACAGGTTAAATTTAACCCCTTGGGGTTTAAAAGCCTCCAGAAATGACCAGAAGAAATTTAGTGTATATGTGGGTGAAAAAAAACGCTGAATTTTTTTCTACAAATACACCCATTTAAAAACCCGGCTTAATTAAAAAACCCCTTTGGGTTTTTAAATTCCTCCCGAAACAACCATAAGAAAATTTTGATGAAATTGTGGGGGTAAAAAACCCCACTGTATTTGGGCTCCAAATGGACCAGTAACGGGCTTGGAAATCCATGGAAAATTTAAAATTTACTGAAATTTAACAGGGGAAATTTTAAAAGTTTTATGGGGGAAATTTGACCCACCCTGGACTTTAATGAGAAAAACCCCACAAAATTTTTTCCCCGGGGGTAGTAAAAATAAGCAATTTTGTAATTGGGTTGCTTTACCTCTGTCACTTTGGGTTTTGCAGGTATGAGGGTTTTCCCCTAAATTTTGTGTTTTTATTTTGCTGTTTCTGGGCGGAACGCCCCCGGCGATTCCCCGCCCCCCTTGACACCGGGCCCCCGCCTGTGCTTGGCTGGCTGGGCATTTCATTCAGCCTGTTGGATTTCCCCCCCTAGGGCAGGAAACGCCCCGGCCTGCCCCCGCGCTGGGGATTGGCTGCCTGCACCCCTCTGTGTTTAACTCCCCTCTGAGCTGTTTTAAAAACGATTTGTGAAACCCTGGTCTGTGGGTTCCCATATACATCCCCAGCTCTAGGGTGAATGATCTGGGCAAAAGCTGGGTGTTTAAAGGGGTTTTTCCAAGGTTTTGATTAACCCCACAGGTCCAGCCTTAAGCTGCTACTTGGAAAGGGGGCGTTCTGTTCCTCGTCTAATGCAAAGCCCCGCGCCTTTATGACATCATCCGTGCTCGTTCAGGGGTGAATACCTTTCCTTCACCTCTGCATCATGAACCCTCTGCAGTGCATGACAAAAAGATTAACACAGTATTTGTACAAGCGTATGGTATGAGTGCTTAACTGATCGCCTGCGCGAGAGAGGTTAGAGTTAAAAGCAACCACGGTATTTTTTTTAATTTCTTTTATAAATTGTACACATATGTAAAGAATAAAATATATGTTAGACTCTTTTAATTTTTATTTAAACACACAAAAAAAGCCCCCTATATTGCCCCATCCTCGCAGTATTCACACCAAGACTTCAAAACATACTGATAAAATGCATATATTCGGGGGGATGAAAAATGATATGGGGAGCCCTGTAGGTGTATAATGTCATTATGAGATTGAATTATATTTTAGGTTCTAACATATGTGTGGGGATTTTGGGGAAAAAAAAATTTGGGTGGGGGACTAGAACTCCAAACCCCTTAGTTGTAAAAGCAAAAGCTCTCCCACTACATACCACCCAAATTAGGGGTTTGAGCGGTCTCTCAAAGCGATTGCATTCCCCCCGTTTTTTTTCACTCACATGCACTGACAGCAAGCAGGGTTTACTTGAACTGACATTTTCTTTGTAGTTGAGAAAAGATCTTTTCCCGTTGTCAGTCAATTTGGGGAACACCACAGAACAGAAGTAAAAGCTGCTGGCTTTCAGTGTAATTTGTGTGAAAAACTAAAGATATAACAGGTGCTTGCTGTCGTGACCGTTGAGTGATAAGTTGACATCTTTACTTGGGTGATAGCTGCTTTTTTTTTACACTTTTTTTATGAATGCATTTAGGAAAGGCCTAACTTTGATTTCTAAGACCCCGTCAACATTTAAAATGGGAAAACCCCTTTAATCACAGACCCCTCATATAACACAGTATTATAGAGTCTCCCGCCTGTTAACAGGGGAGAGGGGGGGGGAGGGCAGTGTGATTGTACATATAAAACATAACGACGCACCTGGGTAACAAGGGGGAAGGGGGGAGGCAGTGTACACCCTCACACTCATCTGTTGTAAAACTGATATAGCACAGCGGGAGCTTGGGAGCCTGAAGGCTGGCAGAAAAAGAAACATGCCGGAGGCAAGGGGCTGTTATACCAGAATCCTTCGCATCCCCCGCTTCATACAAAATGATATGTCACAGTTCTTCCTCCTGGGAGGGAGCACGCCTGCTGAGAGGAGAACACACCTGCTGAAGGGGGACACACCTGCTAAGGAGGACACGGGCCCGCTGAGAGAAGACACACCTCCTGGGAGGGGAACACCCTGCTGAGGGGGAGACTCGCCTGTGAGGGAGAACACACCGCTGAAGGGGAGACAACCTCCGGGGAAGGGGGACACACCCCCTGGGAGGGGGGACCCCCTCTGAGAGGAAGACAAGCCTGTAGAGGAGAGACACCCTGTGAGAGGAGAAAGGGGCACACCTCCTGGGGGGAAGACAAAACCTCTGAAGGAGAGACACACCTCCGGGAGGAGAGACAAGCCTGCGAGAGGAGAGACATGCCTGCTGAAAAGGGGGAAAACCCCCTGCGAAGGGGAGACACGCCTACTGAGAGGGGAGAACCCTGCTGAGAGGAGAGACACAACTGTGAGAGTAGAGACACCCCTGCTGAGAGGAAGACACACCCCCCTGGAGGGGAGACACGCCGGCTGAGAGGGGAGACTCGCCTGCTGAGAGGAGGACCAAACCCGTGAGAGAGAGACACACCTCCTGGGAAGGGGGCACACCTCCTGGGAGGGAACACCCTGCTGAGAGGGGAAAACACGCCTGCTGAGAGGAGAGACACGCCTGTGAAGGAGAGACAAAAACCTCCTGGGAGGAGAGAACAACCTGCTGAGAGGAGAGAACGCCGCTGAAGGGGAGACACACCTCCTGGGAGGGGGGAAAACGCCCGCTAAGGAGGGGACCGCCGCTGAGGGAGGAAAACACCTCTGGAGGAGGAAACACCTGCTGGGGAGGACACGCCTCTGAGAGGAGAGAACACCTCCGGGGGGGAGACACCCTGCTGAGAGGAGAGACTCGCCTGTGAAGGAAGACCACACCTGCTGAGAGGAAGACACACCTGCTGAAGGGGAGACACGCCTGCGAAGGAAGACCACCTCCCGGAGGGGGGACAAGCCTGCTGAGAGGAAGACTCGCCTGCTGAGGGGAGAGACACACCTGCTGAAGGAAGGGCACACCTCCTGGGAAGGGAGACACACCTCCTGGGGGGGAGACAAAGCTGCTGAGGGAAGACACCCTCTGAGAGGGGAAACACGCCGCTGAGAGGGGACCACCTCCTGGAGGAGGACACACCTGCTGAGAGGGGAGACACACCCCCTGGGGGGAGAGACAAACCCGCTAAGGAGAGACTGCCTGCTGAGAGGAGAGCACGCCTGCTGAGAGGAGAGACAAAAGCCCCTGAGAGGGGAACACGCCCGCTGAGAGGAGAGACCAACTGCTGAGAGGGGAGACACACCTCCTGGGAGGGGAAAACACTCCGGGGGGGGAGACTGCCTCTGAGAGGGGAGACACCCCCCTGGGAGGGGGGGACATAGCTCCTGGGGGAGAGACAAGCCCGTGAGAGGAGGACACAAATCTGAAGGGGGGGGCCAATGCTGAGAGGAGAGACACACCTTGGAGGAGAAATACACCTCCTTGGGAGGGAACACCCTGAGAGGAGAGACATAGCTCCTGGGGGGGAGACCGCCTCGGGGGGAAACTCGCCCCTGGATTTCAAACTCAATCTCAGAGAATTAGCTGAAGAGCACGAACAGTTCAAACGATAAAACTCCTTTAAAGGGGTTTGCTCAGCATGCTGTTTCACAGGCAGCTTTGCAATCACTCGGTCTCAGCGGGCTGTTGTTGGTTATTTAGCATACTTAGCTCCTCTAAAACTAGCTGAGACATTACAAAGAAGTAAGTGCTGGAGATTTAATCTTCAGTAAACAAATCTACAAGTGCTCTGAGGAGTGAAAATTGCTTATCTGTAAATCTTGTTAGAGAAAAGAGTCCGCTCCAACAGTGAGCTCTTACTATGGCAAAATCACTCCCTGCTCTCTGTCTAATCAAGAAGGGAGATACAGACTGTAGCCTAGATACACTTTTCCCCCGGC